>RWGZ01000936.1:1043486-1205302 GCA_009725065.1 Utricularia reniformis
AGGATTACAAGGCGACGCCAGAACGTGGTTCAAAAATTTGCCTGCCTGATCCATATAGTCGTATGGCGGATTTATTTTGTCTTTCTCAGAGTAGTTCGCTCCAAATGTAGGACCGAACCGAAGTAGGCAGGAACTATATCAGTTGAAATACATCCCTCCAAAAATGAGTCTTCGGTCCTTCATGGAGAAATTCAATAGGACCACCCGGGGTATCAAGCTTGAGCTCCGGTACAAGATTGATATTCTACAACAGGTCTTGAGACCGTGCGGCCTTTCGGCTAGTTTGGTAAAGAGCCCCCCATCCACATTGGGAAAACTTCTTCAGAATATCAACAAGTATATTAAGGTGGATGAAGCGCTGGGGCTAGGCTATCGGAAACCTAGCGGGTATTCTGAGCCCGCAGGTGATCATAGGGTTTCCTACTCTAAGAAGTAGTCGCGTGAAGTAGCGGCTGTAGGCGAGAAAGACGTCCCCCCGAAGTAGGAGGACAATCCCGTGTATTGCGAATCACATCATAACCGAGATCACCCAACCCTGAAGTGCCACTGTTGGAAGAAACAGTAGCGGCGATGAATAAAGAGAAGCCCTACCGTAACGGTCAGAAGGGCAAGCTAGCTGAATCCCCCCGAAAGGGCCATCAGGGTGACGATCGTCACAGGCCGCGGGGAAGGGATAATCGGGGACAACCTCGAAATTATAATGATCGGACGGAGGACCGATGGTCTCCTCCTCCAGAACAAGATAGAGGCCAACACAGTCGCGAGAACCGTGGTCAGGGCCGAAGAAGAAGATGTCAGGGCAATTATCCCTTCCCGAGATCCGTGGTCAGAGCCCCGCAAAACGAGGGTGGAAGACAAGTGCAGGTCGCTCCTCCACATGCTGAAACAGGCGCCCAACCTCCTCAAAATGAGGCGGCACCCAGGGAAGTAGTCGGAGATATTTATGTTATCTCCGGTGGTTTGAGGATAAACGAATCGGTCCGGGAACGAAAGAGGACAGCGCGCGGAGACTCCGTTGAGAGCTCCGAATCTGTGGCACTAGTTAAATATGATCCAGTTGAGCGGTCTCCTTCCTTCGGGGAGGACATCACTTTCACTATGGCCGATCGGGAAGGGATTATCTATCCATGCGATGATCCCCTTACCATTACTGGAATCATTGGGAATCGTCATGTCCACAGGATCTTAGTGGACACTGGGGCTTCGTGCAATTTGATGAAGCGCGAAGTTGCTGAAATGTTGGGAGCTGCTGCTCATGACCTCCCAATCGCTAATATAACTAGCGATTATATTATTCCATGCCTTTGGAGTTACCATGCGGGAAGATATTATTCCCAGTTACCTTTGGAGAACCATCCAAAGACCGATCAGAGGATTTGGAATTCATTGTCGTTGAAGTCGACTTGGCTTACAACGTTATTATCGGACAGACCGGCCTTAGTAAGTTCGAGGGGGTCCCTTCTACCTATCATATGATGCTCAAATTCCCCTTCATTCATGGAGTTATTTCTGTAAAGGGGGATCAAAAAGTAGCTAGACAACATGAGCTCGTGCCGAACATTGGCACCCGTCAAGAGAGCCCGGGTGGATTTGCTGGAAGAGTCGCCGCACCCGAGGCAAGCAATGGAACCCGTTGGGTTCAAATTGATTAATTTGGTTGAGGATGACTCAACCAAAACTACTCGCATCGGGGCACACTTAGCCCCTACTATTGAAAAGGAGCTGATCCACTTGCTGAGAAGCCACGTGGAAATATTCGCCTGGACCTCGGACGATGTTCCGGGGATTGACCGATCCGATAGTGAACATCGGATCAACACCGAGCCTGGAACGAAGCATGTTAGTCAGAAGAGGAGACGTTATTCTAATGAAAAAATCGAGATCATCCGAGCTGAGGTGAACATGTTGCTGCGGCCAGGATTCATCAAAGAGATCCACTATAATGAATGGGTTGCAAACCCAGTAGTGGTCTCCAAACCGGATGAGAAATGGCGGATGTGCATCGATTTCACCAATGTTAACAAAAGCTGTGAGTCGGATCCCTTCCCCCTGCCGCATAACGACCGATTGGTAGATGTTGTGTCTGGCAGCACCATGATGAGTACCATGGATGCTTATTGCTGGTACCACCAGATCTTTTTGGCTGAGCAAGATCATAAGAAGTCATCATTTATGACCGAAGATGGCGTTTATTGTTATGTAGTTATGCCGTTAGGTCTGAAGAATGCTGGAGCAACATATCAAAGGTTGGTCAACAAAATCTTTAGAGAACTAATCGGCCATATGATGGAAGTATATGTTGATGATATGATTGTTAAATCTATGAATGATGAAGATCATATTTCATATTTGTCTCGTTGTTTTGAAGTATGCCGCAAATATAAGCTCAAATTAAATCCAAACAAATGCTGCTTCGGGATCCGAAGTGGAAAATTTTTAGGATATTACGTTTCAGAAAAGGCATAGAGGTTAACCCTGAGAAAGTACAGACAATCATTGATATGCAACCTCCAAAAAACAAAAGAGAATTTCAGAGGCTTACTGTCCGGCTCGCCGCGATAAGCAGATTTATTTCGACATCCACAGACCGGGTTCTGCCTTTTTTCAGAGTGCTAAGAAAAGCAAGCCATCTAGACTGGACTGAAGAATGCGATCGGGCCTTTTCTGAGCTAAAGACTTATTTAAGCACTTCCCCAGTGATGGTGAGTCCAACCTGTGATGAACCTTTGGGATTGTATCTTGTTGTATCAGAAGTTGCCGTCAGCGCAGCTCTGGTAACCATCCGAGATGACGTTCATAGACCCGTTTATTGTGTAAGTCATTCTCTGGTGTCTGTCGAAACCAGATACTCCACCCTGGAAAAATTCATGTTGGAGTTGAAGAAAGCTGTATCCAAGCTGAAGCATTATTTTGAAGGCCGAATGGTTTATGTCTATACGGATCAACCTCTTAAANTTCACACACACTACGCATTATCTTTTCACTTCTTAGTTACACCGTACACGCACACGTGAATCATTCCACTTAACCGTTTTCTTATTTCCCTCTTCTTTTACCCTTATCATTTCCATCATTCATTAACTTTACTCTTGCATAGATTAACATGCTCGGTGCATGTCCCGCCCAAGCCAACCGTTAGCTGTTGGATGACTCGACGGGCCATATGCTTCCCTTCCCCGGGTGGGTACTTAGGCGCTACCCCTTTTTCCACCCGGATCCGTTCTGCCCTCTTCGTAAGTATCTTTTTCTCTTTGGAACTTATCATTCCCTTCATCAGGCATGCCCTTCCTTTGGCGAATCGTGTACTAGGCACGATGCCGGGTTCGGTCGGACGGTCCATCCTTCCTCACCCCGAGTCTTATTATCTTTTATCTCGTTCGTTCGTATCCTTTCTTCCTTCCTTATTAACCCAATCTCATTCCCTAAGTCTGAACCTTCCCTTACTATATTGTGTTCACTCCGCTTACTGTTTGCTTTAGCCTGTTATAATCTTCCCGTGCTTCCCCTGCATTTCGTAATCGGTCTTAGTTATTTGAATTCTGACGTTATTATCTAATTGTTAACTATGTGATTACCGTAGACCTTACGTGCCCTTTTTCCTCCCACGATCCGACTTCGGGACGGAACGAAAACACTCGAACTTAGTATTTCCGCGACAATTCCACCTCTGCCCTGAAATCCGCGATAATAATACACTGGGATCGAAATCCGCGCCAATTTTGCATTGGGGATGAAATCCGCGATAATTTATGTCTTACTGAAAATCCGCGATAATTTTACTCTTCGTAATTTTCCACGACAATTTTACCCTTCAAAATTTCCGCGACTATTTTTTGACTTCCAAATTTCCGCGAAAATTTTCCCTTCGTGCTTTTTCGCGATAATTTTTGCCTTTCAAAATTTTTCGCGACAACTTCCTTCTTCGCGGCAATTTTCGAATTTTCGTGTCTTAATGATGATTAACCCGTTTTTGGGCCTCCTCACCCCTATTTATAGACATCATAACTTTTCTAATTCACACTTTAACCCTTTCTTCCTTTGCTTTTGACCCCCTTTATATCTTTTTCCTTACTTTTCTATTTTTCGTTTCCTTTTACGTTCTTTCGTTCCCGTATCCCTCATTATCTCTCGTCTAGACTTTACCGATACGTTCCCTACTGTTTGTTTCATTGTACCTTTTTCTCGGCTATTACAAAAGCCCTACCGTAACGGTCAGAAGGGCAAGCTAGCTGAATCTCCCTAAAAGGGCCATCAGGGTGACGATCGTCACAGGTCGCGGGGAAGGGATAATCGAGGACAACCTCGAAATTATAATGATCGGACGGAGGACCGATGGTCTCCTCCTCCAGAACAGGATAGAGGCCAACACAGTCGTGAGAACCGTGGTCAGGGCCGAAGAAGAAGATGGCGGGGCAATTATCCCTTCCCCGAGAACCGTGGTCAGAGCCCCGCAAAACGAGGGTGGAAGACAAGAGCAGGTCGCTCCTCCACATGCTGAAACAGGCGCCCAACCTCCTCAAAATGAGGCGGCACCCAGGGAAGTAGCGGGAGATATTTATGTTATCTCCGGTGGTTTGAGGATAAACGAATCGGTCCGGGACCGAAAGAGGACAGCGCGCGGAGACTCCATTGAGAGCTGCGAATCTGTGGCACTGGTTAAATATGATCCAGTTGAGCGGTCTCCTTCCTTCGGGGAGGACATCACTTTCACTATGGCCGATCAGGAAGGGATTATCGATCCATGCGATGATCCCCTTTCCATTACTGGAATCATTGGGAATCGTCATGTCCACAAGATCTTAGTGGACACTGAGGCTTCGTGCAATTTGATGAAGCGCGAAGTTGTTGAAATGTTGGGAGCTGCTGCTCATGACCTCCCAATCGCTAATATAACTCTCTGGTCGTTCGACCTGAGAAGCGCCATTCCATGCGGGAAGATATTATTCCCAGTTACCTTTGGAGAACCATCCAAAGACCGATCGGAGGATTTGGAATTCATTGTCATTGAAGTCGACTTGGCTTACAACGTTATTATCGGACAGACCGGCCTTAGTAAGTTCGAGGGGGTCCCTTCTACCTATCATATGATGCTCAAATTCCACTCCATTCATGGATTATTTCTGTAAAGGGGGATCAAAAAGTAGCTAGACAACATGAGCTCGTGCCGAACATTGGCACCCGTCAAGAGATCCCCGGTGGATTTGCTGGAAGAGTCACCGCACCCGAGGCAAGCAATGGAACCCGTTGGGTTCAAATTGATTAATCTGGTTGAGGATGACTCAACCAAAACTACTCGCATCGGGGCACACTTAGCCCCTACTATTGAAAAAGAGCTGATCCACTTGCTGAGAAGCCACGTGGATATATTAGCCTGGACCCCGGACGATGTTCCGGGGATTGACCGATCCGATAGTGAACATCGGATCAACACCGAGCCTGGAATGAAGCATGTTAGTCAGAAGAGGAGACGTTATTCTAATGAAAAAATCGAGATCATCCGAGCTGAGGTGAACATGTTGCTGCGGCCAGGATTAATCAGAGAGATCCACTATATTGAATGGGTTGCAAACCCAGTAGTGGTCTCCAAACTGGATGGGAAATGGCGGATGTGCATCGATTTCACCGATGTTAACAAAAGCTGTGAGTCGGATCCCTTCCCCCTGCCGCATAACGACCGATTGGTAGATGTTGTGTCTGGCAGCACCATGATGAGTACCATGGATGCTTATTCCTGGTACCACCAGATCTTTTTGGGTGAGGAAGATCATAAGAAGTCATCATTTATTACCGAAGATGGCGTTTATTGTTATGTAGTTATGCCGTTCGGTCTGAAGAATGCTGGAGCAACATATCAAAGGTTGGTCAACAAAATCTTTAGAGAACTAATCGGCCACATGATGGAAGTATATGTTGATGATATGATTGTTAAATCTATGAATGATGAAGATCATATTTCTTATTTGTCTCGTTGTTTCGAAGTATGCTGCAAATATAAGCTCAAATTAAATCCAAACAAATGCTGCTTCGGGATCCGAAGTGGAAAATTTTTAGGATATTATGTTTCAGAAAAAGGCATAGAGGTTAACCCTGAGAAAGTACAGACAATCATTGATATGCAACCTCCAAAAAACAAAAGAGAATTTCAGAGGCTTACTGTCCGGCTCGCCGCGCTAAGCAGATTTATTTCGAAATCCACAGACCGGGTTCTGCCTTTTTTCAGAGTGCTAAGAAAAGCAAACCATCTAGACTGGACCGAAGAATGCGATCGGGCCTTTTCTGAGCTAAAGACTTATTTAAGCACTTCCCCGGTGATGGTGAGTCCAACCTGTGATGAACCTTTGGGATTGTATCTTGCTGTATCAGAAGTTGCCGTCAGCGCAGCTCTGGTAACCATCCGAGATGACGTTCATATACCCGTTTATTGTGTAAGTCATTCTCTGGTGTCTGTCGAAACCAGATACTCCACCCTGGAAAAATTCATGTTGGAGTTGAAGAAAGCTGTATCCAAGCTGAAGCATTATTTTGAAGGCCGAATGGTTTATGTCTATACGGATCAACCTCTTAAAGTGGTCCTTAAACAAAAGGATTTGAATGAAAGGTTAGCATAATGGGCAATCAAACTCAGCGCTATGTATCTGCAATTCTTGCCCCGAAGGGCGATCAAGGCTCAGGTTCTCGCTGACTTTGTGGTTGAAATGACCCGATCGGCCATATATCTAAACCAAGAGGATGATCGTTGGACGGTCCACGTAGATGGGTCGACCTTCGGAGGAAGAGGAGCGGGTATTACCCTAACAACGATACAAGGTGACCTTATTCATTCCGCAGTTAAATTTTCCTTTGATGGAACAAATAATGTGGTAGAATACAAAACTGTATTATCGGGAATGACCCTGGCCCAAAAGCAGGGAGTTAGCAAAGTGCGAATGTTTTCAGACTCAAATTTAGTAGTGGAACAGTTTGCAAGGAGATTTGAAACTCATGATCCGATGATGAAATTATATTGTGCCAGAGTCCTGGAATTATCCAAAAAATTAAGTGAATTTTCTCTTGACCACGTGCCACGAGAATAGAATAAGGTTGCCGACGCACTTGCCATATTGGCCGCGGGCATACCTGACATAGAGCCGAGCACTATTTCGGTCCATATCCAGGACCGACCTTCGTTCGAGATATCAGTGACCGAAATATCAATTTAAGAAAACGGGGCTCTATGCTATGAACTCCAGGGCTTGAATATTAACGCTACTGAATCTCCTGGGGAACCCAATTGGATGATCCCTTTATTAAATATATTGCAAACGACTATCTTCCTGAAGACAAGTCTGAAGCCAGAAAAATAGAAGTCCGGGCTAAGAGATTTATCCTGGTTGGCGGACGATTGTTTAAAAAGAGTTTTGAGGGCCCGCTTTTGCGTTGCTTATCCCCTATTGAGGCTGAAGCCGTCATGATTTATGTTAATGAAGGGATATGCGGCATTCATTCAGGGGCTCGATCTTTATATCACCGCATCATCATAGCTGGATATTTTTGGCCGACGTTGCTTGGAGATGCTAAGAAATACACTAAACGTTACGCCATATGTCAGTACCATGCTCCGATCCCACAGCTGCCTGGGGCTCCCTTATCGGTCACCCCATTGCCTTGTTCATTTGACATATGGGGGATTGATATCCTTGGACCTTTTCCTCTGTCAATAGGGCAAAGAAAATTTTGTATTGTGGCTGTGGAGTATTATTCGAAGTGGATTGAGGCAGAAGCAGTAGCCATCATCTCAGAGAAGGTTGTCAAACACTTCTTATGGAGAAATATTGTGAGCCGCTTCGGGGTTCCCCGAGCACTCATATCAGATAATGGGACCCAGTTCCGTGGAAAAAGCATACGGGATTTATGCATCAAGTTGGGCATCGCTCATCATTTCTCTTCAGTGGCCCATCCCCAAACTAATGGATTTACGGAGATATCTAACAAGGTTATCCTGAAAGGATTGAAGAACAAGTCAGAGGATTTTGGTGCGAAATTTCCTGAACACATCTATGAGGTCTTATGGGGCATACCGAACTACATCTCGTTCAACAACCCAGGAATCACCTTTCTCATTGGTGTATGGGTCCGAAGCCGTTAGCCTGGCGGAGGTTGCCATCCGATCACCCCGGATATCTCAGTATGATGAGCATATGAATGGTGAAAGGAGATTATTGGATCTCGAGATGATTGAAGAAAAGAGAGATGCGATTTACACGTGGATGTGTGCTTATCAGCGAACTATGGAACGGGCCCAAAACAAGCGAGTCCTCCCAAGGGAATTCTTTGAAGTCGACCTCGTCCTCAGAAGCATAAAGGTGCAGTGAACGTTGGAAAGCTGGACAGAAATTGGGAAGGACCGTATCGAATATCAAAGAAGTACGTATAAACTTGAGACATTGGATGGTATAGATGTCCCCCGAATTTGGAATGTCATCAATTTAAGGCGGTATTTCTTGTGAACCTTCGATTAATATGTTTGACTCAATAAACATACATTCCTTTAAACGTAAGCTGAAAACAAGTAAGTACAAAACAAATTGTTTCTAATTGAGTGATGGACCCATCTTGAAGTTGGATAACTTAGGACGAATTTGGACTGGTGACCGTAGCTTCTTATCCGCAAGGCTCCCAAGTTGTAGTGATCGCTCTGACGAGTCAGATGCTCTTGCACTTGCCCAGTCCCATGGATGAGTTGTGATTCTCCCAGAACTCATTACGAACTAAAACACCCCCTTCAACGGCATTCATTCTTGGGAAATGACCCTTGTACTTACGAAATCCGCTGCGAAAAGAGGAATGGGGGATTCAACATATCGAAACACAAGTTCAGTCCTATTATGGGACATGTGATGAACAAAAGCTTGGCCAATATAACCTACGGGACTTCAATAGAACCAAGATTTGGCCGAAGCTTATATGGACTCATATTGAACCTAGACCGCGTCTTTCTAATTAAGTTGTGATCCCAAGGACAGAATAAGAGTGATCCGCATACAATGTAAAACGTCCGATCCAATCAAAATTGACCTGGGTGAGCCAAATATAATATCTGTGACCGATGGGTTGGCACCCTATAAACATCCCCGATCTAACACTTGGTAGTTAAAACACTCTCGTTAATGTGAAACATATTAGTTCATTTAAAATGTCAGTTGCAATACTTATTTTGACAATTGACAAGACAAGAATTGAGAGGAAAAAAGTCTTATATTGAGAATAAGGAACAAAGTAGGGACAAAATAAAGCTTAGATTTAACTACCCTGCCCATCTTCCTTATCTTCAACTCCCTGCTCCTGCGGTTCGGTCCGGGCAGCGAGCTGCTTCAACTCCTCTTCTTGATCGGCCACCTTCTGGTTGACCGCTTTCTTCATCTCCTCAAAGAGATAGAAGAAATGATCATCTTCTAAAACATGTTCTTCCAAAGATGGAATTACTTGAAAGTTGCCATCTTTCTCAAGTGGCTCGATCGCCTTCCATCGTTCGTCCGAAGGGGAAAGCCCGAACTGCTTCGTAACCTGGTCTCGCATGTTATCCAGGTACTTAGTAGTGTACATCACATGTATTTTATCCGCCAAAGCGAATAACAAAGGGGACCGAGCGAAGCCTAGGACTGCTTCCCGAACCAAACCTTCAGTCGAAGTGCGGGTTCTTGTCAATTCTTCTTCCAAGTTCGTCTTCTCTTCTTGGGCTTGAAGGAGAAGCTCGTTGAGCTTGTTCCTCTTCTCTTGGGCCCGACGCTGAACTTGGTTAACTTCTTCTTCCTTGGCCCGCAGCTTGGGCTCTAGGTGAGAAATTCAGCCCTGAGCTGTTTTTTCTATCTTCTCCAGCTCAGAGACTTTGTCCGCTAAGAGCGAAACTTCCGTCTCAGGTCTTAGCAATTCATTATCCAGTCGGTTCCGGTCCTATCGTACCGTGACCAACTCACCATGCTTAATCTCAACTGGTCTTTTCGCAAGGTCAAGCTGATCCTGGACTTATTGGGACACATCATTGCCACCCTGGTTCTTCTTCACGGTGATGGCAGTTGTGAAAGTCTTCCTTAGCATCTGCATAGGGCAATAATGTCAGAACACAAAGCTTCGGGCCTTAATTTTGAAGGAAATTACCTTAGTTGCGAGGTCGAGGAAGCCTTCAATGATCTCTTCCCCATACATGTCTGGTTGAATATTGTCTGGGTTTTGCTCTCCATAAAGGCGGAAGTCCCTTATGAAGGCACTTCTCCAGGAGGTCAATTTCCTCCCTTTACTAAACCTGTCCAACAGGCCTAAGGCGACACTCCAGTCCGAGTTGGTCTTAGGGCTCGAGGCTGGTTCCTTCAAAACGATCCCCTTAGTGGGGACCGAAGCACTTACCCCCATATTCTCCCGAATGTATAAACATTGCGTGATCGGCCTTGTATCACCTCTACGATGGCAATCAATCCCGAGGGGCTAGTGATGAGAACTCTAGGACCAGGTACCCTGCAATGGATGAGGCACAATAACGATTGGGACAATCCATATGGTAGAAGTGAACTTGTGCAGCCCAGTAGTATACTTAAGATAAAATAGCCCAATGTTCCGCGATGGGACCGAAGATAACCTTGGGCAAAATAAAACGGTTTCTGACAGCTGGCTCCATGGTTCGGTCCAAACGGTTTCAAACCCACGCGTTCCACGCTTCGGGCCTCTACATGTTTACCATGCCTCGGGCCAGATCACACAGACCACGCCTCGGTCCCGGCCTCGTTTTACATCGCGCGACAACAACTTCTAACAAACTTGTCAGAGACAGTTACATAGCGTGAATTACACACGCCATCAACTCTATAAATACAGAGCACAACGACGGAAAAAGCAAGACCCTTTGGATGCATAAGAACATGCCGTTACCCTGTCGGAGTTCTTATTGCTTTCTTATTCCTTGTTATCTTTTTAAAGCCTTTGTTGTATTCTGTAATGAATTATTTGATTAGTGAACATGTTAAGAGCTTATTTCGCTCTTAACCAAATAGTTTTTTTCTAAATTCCTGTGGTTTCCACTATAAATTGTCTTGCCTCGTTATTATTTACAATTTCTTAATCGTCTTCCCACCAAAAATAAATCAAAACCGAGTTCGTTTGTTGACGAACTGGACGACTGTTGGTACCTCCTAAAAAGAGATCATAACAGGTTTTGGGGTATATGTTATTTGCACTGAA
This sequence comes from Utricularia reniformis, assembly GCA_009725065.1. NCBI lineage: Eukaryota > Viridiplantae > Streptophyta > Magnoliopsida > Lamiales > Lentibulariaceae > Utricularia > Utricularia reniformis. Next base: position 1,054,695 of record RWGZ01000936.1, read on the forward strand.
TTTAGGGATTCAGGGTATGGGAAATGCTATAGTCCATGAAAGGGTTTTGATTTGTCAAAATACTTTGTTGTGTACCATTTCATGAATTTGAGTTTTGAGTTTTTTCATAAGTAATGAGTTTTGAGTTTTTTCAAGAATTTGCCACATAAATTGTGCTGATTTGAATCTCCATGATTATTAGGACAGAGCTTTGCCGCTTCAGTGGTGCCAAGATATATCCTAGAAAGGGCATAAGATTTATCCACGCTAACTCTCAGGTTTGTTAAAGTGTGACCTTCGATAAATAATTTATGTTATCTCATTAGTTTGCATTTAGAAAATTACCTCCTGTTATCAAATAGTTGGTATTAAGTTATTTCTCCCCTTTAGGTTTTCGTGTTTGCCAATTCGAAATGTAAGAGGTACTTCCATAACAGGCTGAGGCCTGCCAAGTTAACATGGACTGCCATGTACCGGAAACAACATAAAATGGTAAAATGCCTTATATGTGAACTGAGGAACCTCACCAAATTCTTCATTTGAGAGTTGCATGTATAAATGAACGTAATGGTTTTTATGTAAAATTGTGCATAGGATATTGCTGCTGAAGCTGTAAAGAAAAGGCACAGGTCAACCAAAAAACCTTACTCAAGGTACATTGTTGGTGCCACCTTAGAGGTTATCCAGAAGTGAAGAGCAGAGAAGCCGGAGGTTCGTGATGCTGCAAGTGAAGCTGCTTTACGGTATTTATCCGATGTTTTAAATGCGATCTAGTTTCTTATGTTCCCCCTGCAACTATATTGAGTCACTTGTGTATCAGTGAAATCAAGGAAAGAATTAAGAAAAAAAAAGATGAGAAGAAAGCCAAAAAGGCTGAGCTGATCACCAAGCAGAAAACTATGAAGACTAATGTTCCCAAAGGTGCGATGCCAAAGGGTGGCGGTCCTAATCTTGGAGGTGGTGGTGGCAAACGCTAGTTTTACTGCTTTTGTATGTTTTTATTTCGACTTATGACACCAACACCTTTAATTTCAGTATCGGGACATATTTTTCTCTAAATTTATTTCTATGTTGCACCGACCAGAGTGTGTGGTGCGAGATTCGAAGAACGAGGATGCGAGATTCGTAAATTTGTTATGAATCCGATTAAGGTGTTTAAAAAATTAGTTTATTAAAATAATATAAATATTTTTTTTATGATTTATTTAATAATTCAATAATATTTCAAATCATTTTGATTATGGATTGCATAAAATTTCATGTGAATTAATTAAATATTGTTGTGGTCTGAAAATCAGGGGTGTCAATAGTCGTCCGATTCGTTGTAAGACGAACTCGGTTTTAATTTGTTTTGTAGGGGGAAAATTATTTAGAATCAAATGAAAAAAGACAGGGCAATTTCAGAGTGGAAAACCCCTAAAAGAAGGGGAAAAAACCACTTGACTAAGAGTTAGAAATGTTCTTAGCCGATCCAATAACCAAGCTGTTCATTACAAATGCCATGTTTGTTCTTTTGAAATAACAAGTGAAGGGAAAGCTCAAGGGGAACGGGAGAAAATCGAAGAAGAGGAAGATCCCATTTCCGTTCCCAAGTGTCCCTTTTATAGGCATTTCCTGCTGTGTGAATATTAGGGTGTTGTTTTGTGCTTGTCCCATGCGGCTATATCGGCTCGTGTCGGGCGAGACAGCCGCCGGGCGTAGCTCTAGCCGGCTACGCAGCGCCAGGCCTTTCGGCGCTACTAGCCGGCTGTCTCCAGACTAGAGGAGGCTCTTACGACCCTGACGAGATTATCAAAGGCTATTGTCATGTGTTGAGGAGTGCGGATGGCCTGAAGCGTAGTCTGTGCGTCCTGGACCGATCGGTCCCGATGAGGAGGAAAACGAATGATTCCATCGATCGGTCTCGATCACTAAGATCGGGCCTTCGGGCCCGACTATTCTCGTCGTGCCGTCCATTCGCGTGAACTGGAACTAGGCCTCCAAATTCGGCTTATGTCACTTGGGCTGGCCTGGCTAAGCTTGGGCATAACTAGGTTCGGGGTACTGGGTTCTGAAGGTCTCATCACTAGCCCCTTAGACTTTATCGCCATCGTGTTGGTGATGTAAGTTCGACCATCAGATTGAGAGCGTATGAGGCGGGGGTGACCGATCGAACCAATAGAGAACAGTACCCGAACAGGTCGTGACAGCGTCCTTGAGGACCGATCCTATACTTTAGAAATTTCAAGGCGTTAATTTTCAATTTTCAATGCGGGGGGAGGATGTCCCCCCATCCTCCAGCTTGGAGGACAAAGTGTCAAAGCCTCCTGTCCCTTCAACCAAGAGCAAGCGGGGCCCCGAAGAGGACGCCCCGAAGCAATACAAGAGGTTGTGGTCGGCAGTGAGCAGGCCCGCAGCCCCGATCCCAGCGAAAGGGATCACCATTGGGGAGAGATCGGTCCACTCAACATCGAGCCCGGAATCCGTTCAGGAGGCTATCCATGAGATGGTAGTCTCCCACCCTCATGGAAAGACGCCGCTCTTGAAGAATACCGGCTTTTGGTGAGAAAGAACTCACCCGGTATCGATGGCGCACTCTCCGGCCTGGTGCTATCCTATCTTTAGTCCCAGGCCGTGGTAAGTTATTTTGCAGGCACATAGAAGGGCCTTGGATCTTGCCTCTGCCATCCAGCTAAGCCGAAACATCGCTTCGGCTTATGAAGATCAAGAGAGTCGACATGCCTTGGCTCAGCGGCAAGTCGAGATTAAGCATCAAGAGCTGGAATCGTTCCGGGCCGATCGGACCGTCTGAATGGAGAGCTACTTGGGGTGGGCACTGAGCTTTCAATAGCTACATCCATTGCAGGAGAAGCCCAAGCAGCTGTGAACTCCTCAACGGCCCGCGTTTTGGAACTGGAGCATCAAATCCAAGAACTATCTGGCTAGAGCAACTGTAACGATCGCAAACCGGGCCTAAACAATGTCTATGCGCTAGTGAAATAAAGCAGACAATTTAACGAAACATAATTCAAAGTCAAGGAAATATCATAGTCTTTCAAAGTACAACTGGACAAGTTAAAAAAAACAAAACCAAAAGGGTTGACTCGTACCGCGGATGATCGACAACCTTAGTTCCAATGCCACCTAAGCCTCATGTGCTCCCCCCTGCAAAATCTGTTAAACGGTCATAGTCCATTAAAACAAACTTCTCTATAATTTTCTTAATTCGCTAGATTCCATTTCTTTTTCTCTTATACTTTTAGTTGCTTATTCTTTTATCTTTTCTTTTCATTTTGATATTTCCACTCCCTATCACTTCATGGTTTTCTACTGTGGTCGGTTTTTACATGCCCGACGACATGTCTCGTCCAAACCGACCGTTAGCTGTTAGTCGGCTCGACGAGAATATATGCATCCCTTCTCCGATTAAAGACTCGGGCGCTACCCCGTTCCTATCCGGTTCCGTTCGGCTCTGTAGTGCACACAATTCTGTTCTTGAGAACCCCTGTGTTCCTTCCTCGGACATATCCTACCTGTGGCTGACCATGCTCATGAACACGATGTCGGGTTTGGTGTTCCCACCTCGCCCCGAGACTTCTGTTTTTACCTTACACTCTTTCGATTCAGCTTACTAATCGCTTTAAACCCCTAACTATGAACCTTCTTTTAATTCACTATCTTTACTCCATTTACCTCGTCGTCCTATTGCCTAGTGCTTCCTTGTTCCCTATTTCCTGCATATACGTATTAGCATGTTATACTGTCGTGTGACTCTATGACTTACTCTCGTTAGTTAATTGAATTATGCGCCAATTGGCGACCTTACCCTAGGATTCGTGATGAATTACACTATGGTCCAAAATTTACGGCCAAATCGGGTGTTGCTCTTCTTATTCACGAGAAATTGCGTTTCGGTCCTTAATCTTCGCGATAAATTGCATCAAGGTTCATTTCCGCGATAAATTGCACATCAGTCCTCAAATCCACGATAATTTGCAAGTAAGCCCCTGAATTTTGCGATAATTTGAAAATTAGTCCATTTCCACAACAATTTTGCAAACGGCTCCCGGAATTGCGATAATTTACTTCTTGGTCATGAATCCATGATAAATTGCAAACAGCTCCCCTGAATTTGTGATAATTCTCTTCTTGGCCCCAAATTCCGCGATAATTCTCTTCTTTGCCCCAATTTCCGCGATAATTCTCTTCTTGACCCCAATTTCCGCGATAATTCTCATCTTTACCCTAAATTCCGTGATAATTTGCAAGTAAGTCACAAATGCGCGAGAATTTTATTCTTGGTCCCTATTTCCGCAATAATTCTGAGTCTCTCGAGTTTCCTTGCGTTTTTTGTGCCAAATGACCCTTCTTTTTCCCTCCCACTTCTATTTATAGTGTAACGACCGTAAATCCGGCCTTAACAAGGTCTATGCGCAAGCGAAATGAAAATACAAAATTCCCTCTTCTTATAATAGCTTGCTAAACTACCCCTCATTTCATATTTTATAACAAGAATTTATGCTAGTCTAACCTGTCGGAATTTCGTTTGTACCGCCTTTTTGGGACGTTACAGCAACAGAATTCTCCTTCGGTCCTAGGTGGAAAAAGATGTCTTGAAAAAAGAACTAGTTAGGGATAAAGAAGAGCTGAGGGAGCGGTTCGAGAAGCCCTTCTGGGTTTTGCCCGATCGCCGCTTATGTTTGCCTTAGCGGCAAACGTTTACTGACCGAGCGTCTTCCAATATGTGGATAACATGAAGGACCAAATGATCAGTAAATTTGGTCTAAATCTCGAAGATGAGCGTTGGGAGACGATCGACCCCCTAACCAAGGATGGAAGCTTCCGTGAGATCCCCAAGCTAGAAGAGCCCCCATTGGAAAACGATCCCAACTATCCCCTCTTTGACCTAATGGAGAGATCGGTCAATGAGATAGTTGAAGAGAGAGGGAAAAAGGTAGAAGATCTCAAGATGTGGATCACGGAGAAGTCTAGAGAAGCAGACAAGGAAGAAGGACAGATAGACTAGATCTCTAATTTTCAAGTCCCTTCTTTTATGTATTTACTTTTGTAAACTCAATTTCTTCTATAGAATATTTCCGCTAAGTATAAGATCGGGGTTCACGCTGAACCCGGACCGAACGGTCCTCCCAACTTAACTTTGAGTTTCCCTAGGCTTAATAAGTTAGCGAATTTTAACTGCGCCAACATACCACGCTTGAATCCGTCCGTGTGAAATCTCATGACCTTGCCGGTGTTGTCTTGGTTCTTTATAAGTCCCATGGGAAGCTTAACCGAAGCCCCGGTTCTGATGATAGTCCCATGGCGAGCTCCGGCTTGCGCTTTACTGGCTAACTCTGTCCATGTTATCTCATTCATGGCTAAGCACAAATGTAACGACCCAGGAAGGCGGCACAAACGGAATTCGGACAGGTTAGAATTGCATAAATTTTTGTTAAAAACATGAAATGAGGGGTAGTTTAGTAAATTAATATAAGAAGAGGGAATTTTGGAAGGAGGGGTTAAAGGGTCATTAGACAAGTTAAGAAACCTATAAATAGGAGTGGAATGGGAAAAGAATGGGTCAATTGGCACAAAAAACGTGAGAAATTCGAGAGGAATTGAAATTATCGCGAAAACAGGGGTAAAGGCAAAGATTATCGCGGAAATCAGGGATGCTGCAATATTATCGCGGAAATTGGGGGTAAGAAGAGGATTATCGCGAAAACTGGGGTAAAAGCAAATATTATCGCGGAAATCGGGGCTGCTGCAATATTATCACGGAAATCAGGACCAAAGAGAAAATTATCGCAAATTCTGGACCATGAAGCAAATTGTCGCGATTTTGGGATCTGCTTGCAAAATTATCGCGAAAATGGACTAAAGTGCAGAATTATCGCGAATTTCAAGAACTTACGTGTAAATTGTCGTGGATTTGAGGGCTGTGGTGCAATTATCGTGGAAATGAATCTGAATGCAAATGTTCACGGAAATTAAGGACCGAAACGCAATTTATCGTTAATACGAAGAGCAGCACCCGACTTGGCTGCAAATTGTGGACCGTAGCGTAGTTCATCGCAAATCCTAGGGTAAGACCGCCAATTGACCCATCATTCGACTAACTAACGAGAGTAAGTCATAGGGCTACACAACGGTATAACATATTAATACGTATATGCAGGGAGTAGGGAACAAGGAAGCATAAGGCGATAGAACGACCAGGTAAGCGGAGCAAACATAGTAAATTAAAAGAAGGTTCATGGTTAGGAATTTAAATGAATATTAAATCGAATCGAAAGGGTGTGAACTAAGAAAAAGAAAAAGAAATCTCGGGGCAAGGTGAGAACACAAAACTCGGCATCGTGTTCATGAGCACGATCAGCGACATGTAGGACATGTCCGAGGAGGGAATATGTGAGTTCACCATAACCGAACTGTGCGCACTATAGGGCCGAACGGAACCGGATAGGAACGGTATAGCGCCCGAGTCCTGGCCGGAGAAGGGAAGCATATATTCTCGTCGAGCCAACTAACAGCTAACGGTTGGTTTGGGCGAGACATGTCATCGGGCATGTAAAAAACCGATCATAGTAGAAAACCAGCAAGGATAAGGAGAGGAAATATAAAGAGACAGAAAAAGATAAGAGAGTATGTAAGCTAAAATAAGGAGAAAGAGAGGGATAAAATCTTGCCGATTAAATACACTTTACAGAAGTTTTTTTTAATAGACTATGACCATTTTACAGATTTTGTAGGGGAGGACCGGAGGCTTAGGTGACATTGGAGCTAAGGTCGTCGATCGTCCACTGTACGAGTCACCCCTTTGGATTTTGTTGTTTTTCTTCTTTTATTATCTAGTTGTATTTTGAAAAACGATGACATTTCCTCGGATTCGAATCACGTTTTGTTAAAATGTTTGGTTTCACCTTACCTGCGCATAGACATTGTTAGGGCCGGTTTATGATCGTTACAACAAAGAAGCAAGAGTTGTTTCCAGGTGGTGGGTGCCATCGAAGGGGAAATTAAGTTTGTAGTGAGTTCTGCGAGTTTTGCAATATATCTAAGTACTCAGAAAGCGTGGAAGCAACTGACTCGTCAGAGCGGTCACACTACTTGGGAGCCTTATGGATGGACCGCTAAGGCCGGTTTATGATCGTTACAACAAATAAGCAAGAGTTGTTTCCAGGTGGTGGGTGCCATCGAAGGGGAAATTAAGTTCGTAGTGAGTTCTGCGAGTTTTGCAATATATAGAAGTATCAGCAAGCGTGGAATTGCCAAATAACTATCAGAGAGGTTTTACACAAAATACTGCTTTAGGATACATAACAGTCACCAGTTCGGGGGATCTCGTTTCTATCCAAAGTCTCTAACTTATAAGCCCCAATCCCTAAGTTTTTCAGGACGCGATAGGGCCCTTCCCAATTCCTGTCCAGCTTCGCAATGTGTCTCTGAACTCTCACATTCCGGAGAACGAGGTCGCCTTCCGAGAAGTCCCTGGGAAAGACCCGTTTGTTATGAGTCCACTCCATAGTTCGATGATAAGCACACATGCGCGCATAGATGGTGTTCCGCTTTTCTTCAATCATTTCCAAGTCCAAGGACCTTCGTTCATCATTCAAATGCTCATCATATTGGGTGATTCGAGGTGATCGTATGGCAACCTCCACTGGACTGACCGCTTCAGACCCGTATACCAAAGAAAATGGAGATTCCTGAGTCGTTGAGAGGGGTGTGGTCCGGTAAGCCCATAGAACCTCTTAAATGTGGTCGGGCCACTTTCCTGCCAACTTAGTTTTCAATCCCTTCAGGATAACTTTATTGGAGACCTCCGTCAATCCGTTAGTTTAGGGGTGAGCGACCGACGAGAAATGCTGAGCAATACCCAATCTGACACAAAGATCCCGAACGGCTTTACCGCGGAATTGAAGTCCATTGTCTGATACAAAAGCCCGAGGCACTCCGAAGCGGCTTATAATGTTCCTCCATATGAAGTGTTTTACCAGCTTTTCAGAAATAATAGCCACTGCTTCAGCCTTGATCCACTTTGTATAATACTCAACTCCACTATGCAGAACTTCCGCTGCTTTACCAATCGGGGAAACAGTCCCAAGATGTAAATCCCCCATCTATCGAACGGACAAGGAAATGGAGTCATTGATAGGGGTGCTCCTGGTAGTTGGGGGACCGGAGCATGATGTTGGCAAGTAGCGCAGCGTTTCGTGTACCTTTTAGCATCCTCGAGAAGCGTCTGCCAAAAATACCCGGCCCTAATAATGCGATGATACAAAGATCGGGCCCCAGAGTGTATACCGCATATCCCTCATAAACATAAATCATGACGGCCTAAACCTCGACAGGGGACAGACATCGCAAGAGCGGTCCTTGAAAACTGATCGTGAATAATCGCCCGTCATTTAACACATATCGCTTGGCCCGGGTCTCAATCTTTCTTGCCTCAGATGCATTTTCTGGTGGATAGCCATTGGTCAAATATTTGATAAAGGGATCCATCCATGTGAGTTCCCCTGGTGCGTCAATGGCATTTATTTTCAGGTCCTGAAGTTCATGGCATAAAGCCCCAATATCTTCAAGTGACTGTTCGGTCACAGATATCTCGACCAATGTCGGTTCTGAATGTGGACCGATACGATGCCTGGTCCAATATCTGGTAGGCCTGCAGCCAATCTGACTAATGCGTCGGCCACCTTATTTTGTTCTCTTGGCACATGGTCCAGTGAGAATTCACAGAACTTCTTTGACAACTCCAAGACCTTTGCATGATATTGCTTCATGGTTGGCTCATGTGTTTCAAATCTTCATGTGAACTGTTCCAACACCAACTTGGAGTCTGAGAACATTCGCACTTTAGCAACTCCCATCTTTCGGGCTAAGGTCATCCCTGACAGCACAGCCTCGTATTCCACCACGTTGTTCGTTCAACTGAATAAGAATGTGACCGTGGAGTGGATAATGTCTCCTTGTAGTGTGGTAAGGGTGATGTCCGCTCCCTTTCCCCCGAAGGTTGATCCGTCGACATAAATGACCCATCGGTCGTCCTCTTGGTTCTGAATTATGGCTGATCGGGTCATTTCGACCATGAAATCCGCGTGAACCTGAGCTTTGATCGCCCTTCGGGGTACGAATTCCAGATACATAGAGCGGATCTCAATTTTCCACTTGGCCAACCTTTCATTGGAGTCCGCCTGACTCAAAACTGCCTTTAGAGGCTGATCAGTATACACATAAACCATTCGCCCTTCAAAATAATGCTTAAGTTTGGATATAGATTTCTACAAGGCCAGCATGAATTTTTCTAAGGTAGTGTATCTGGTTTCGGCTGGTACCAGGGAATGGCTCACGTAATAGACAGGTCAGTGAACGTCATCCCCAATGGTTACCAAAGCTGCGGTGACTGCGGCCTCTTATACGGCCAGATATAACCCTAAAGGTTCATGGCAGGTCGGGTTCACTATCACGGGAGGAGTGTTCAGATAAGTCTTCAAGTCTGAGAAGGCCCGATCGCACTCTTCGGTCCAGCCAAGATGGATGGCTTTCCTTAACACCCTGAAAAATGGCAAAGCCTGGTCCATGGACCTAGAGATAAACCTACTCAGCCCTGCCAATCGGCTAGTCAGCCTCTGAAATTCTCTATTGTTTATCGGAGGTTGCATGTCAATAATCGCCTGGACTTTCTCAGGATTAACCTCTATGCCTTTCTCAGAAAAGTAATATCCCAGGAACTTGCCACTTGGGATCCCGAAGCAACACTTGTTCGGATTTAGTTTGAGTTTATATTTACGACATACTTCGAAACAACAAGACAAGTAAGGAATATGGTCTTCATCATTCATGGATTTGACTACCATATCATCAACATACACTTCCATAACGTGGCCTATCAAATCCCTGAAGATCTTAATGACTAACCTCTGGTATGTTGCTCCAACGTTCTTTAAGCCGAAAGGCATAACCTCATAGCAATAAACGCCGTCTTCTATCATGAATGATGACTTATTCTGATCTTCCTTAGCAAGGAAGATCTGATGGTACCCGGAGTAAGAGTCCATGGCACTCATCATTGTGCTGCCAGCTACAACATCCACCAATCGGTCAATATGCGGCAGCGGGAAAGGATCCGACTCACAGCTCTTGTTGACGTTGGTAAAGTCGATGCACATCCTCCACTTCCCATCTGCCTTGGACACCACCACTGGTGTAACGACCCTAATTTGGGCCTAGTTGTTTTGTTAAAACGTGATAATTAAAACGGAAATATTCGAAAGCAATTTAAAACATAGTTCGAAACATTAAAGTACGACTGCATAATTTAGAGTGTTCTCCGAAGGACCGGACTCTATCACCGGANTGTGCCTTGGAGATTTTCGCGATAATTCTCCTTCTTTGCGGGAATTTTCGGATTTTCTGGTCTTAATGATGATTAACCCGTTTTTGGGCCTCCTCACTCCTATTTATAGACATCCTAACTTTTCTAATTCACACTTTGACCCCTCCTTCCTTTACTGTTGACCTCTCTTTTATCTTTTTCTTTACTTTTCTATTCTTCGTTCCCTTTTAAGTTCTTTCGTTCCCGTATCTCTCATTATCTCTCGTCTAGACTTTACCGTTACATTCCCTACTATTTGTTTCGACATACCTTTTTCTCGGCTATTACATCTGGTGTAATAGCCAGAAAAAAGGTATGATTAGAATAGTAGCAGGGAATATAGTGGTAAAGTCTATATGAGGAATAATGAGGGATACGGGAACGAAAAAAATGATAAAGGGAACGAAAGATTGAAAGGTAAAGCAAAAGATAAATGAGGGGTATAAATGAAAAGAATGAGGGGTTAAAATGTGAATTATGGAAGTTAAAATGCATATAAATAGGGGTTAAAAGGCCCAAAACCAAGTCACTTATCACTAAAACACAAAAAACGTACGAAAAGTGCCGAAGCAAGAAATTATCGCGAATTTACGAAGCAATACAAATTATCGCGGATTTTGAACTGACAACATTATCGCGAAAAAATACGTGCTTGCAACCTTGTCGCGAAATATCGGCAGAGTGGAAAATTATCGCGGAAATTTTCCAGCGATCAAATTATCACGAATCCTTCGAAGAGAACAAATTATCGCGGAAATGCAGAACGAGTAAAATTGTTGCGAAAACCTAAAAAACAACCGTTTTATCCCGGATTTCGAGAGCAGGGTAGTTTTATCGCGGAAACATACAGTTTGGGTGTTTTTGTCGTGTTTCAACGTCCGATCGTGAAGAAGAAAGATACGAAGGGTCTACGGTAACAAAACAGTCAATAATAAAATTATAACATCAAAAATCAAGTACTAAAATATGCTACGGATTGCAGGGAAGCGCAAGGGATTATAACAAGTGAAAACAACAGGCAAACGGAGTGAACACAATGTGTAAGGGAAGGTTCAGACTTAGGGAAACGGGATTGGGTCATTAAGGAAGAAATAAAAAGACACGAATGAATGAGATAAATGTTAATAAGACTCTGGGTGAGGAAGGATGGACCGTCCGACCGAACCCGGCATCGTGCCTAGTACACGATTCGCCAAAGGAAGGGCATGTCTGATGAAGGGAACGATAAGTTCCAAAGATGGAAAGATACGTACGAAAAGGGCAGAACGGATCCGGGTGGAAAAAGGGGTAGCGCCTAAGTACTCACCCGGGGAAGGGAAGCATATGGCTCGTCGAGTCATGCAACAGCTAACGGTTGGCTTAGGCGGGACATGTACCGAGCATGTTACTCTCGGCAACAGTAAAGTTAAAGCATGAGGGGAATGATAAGGGTAAAAGATTAAGAATAAGGGAATGAGAAAATGATTTAAAGAAACGACTTACGCGTGTGTGTATTGTGTATTTAAGAAATGAAAAGATAAGTATGGCGTGTGTGAAGTTTCCTTTAATGGAATGTGACCGCTTTACAGATTTTTTAGGTGACGCGGACGAGGTATGAGAAGGGCATGGGAAGGAGGTCGTCGGTTGTCCGGTGATAGAGTTCGGTCTTTTGAGAACACTCTAAATTATGTTGCTAGACTTTAATATTTTGAACTTTGTTTTTAAGTTTACATTCGAACGTTTTGTTATATTTAGCATGTTTTACCAAACAACTAGGCCCTAATTAGGGTCGTTACAAATGGTATCAGAGCATAACATCGTTACCAAACCGGTAACGATGCGGTTCTACGTAGAAGAGTCTAGGAAATTCATAGGAGGACAACCGACCATAGGAAGGGATGGGCATAGAATGTAACATATGACATGAGTAGGCATAGACATAACGGAAGCTTCATGTAGGAATGGCTCCTAGGACGAGAGCGAATGGAAATCGAGAGGAGGATAGTAATGCATCAGAACGGGCACCGGCGACAGAGACTCCGGTTGCGGACTCATCGACGCCTCTCACGTTTAGCCAAGAAAGTCTCAGGGATCTGTTCCAAACTATGGCGAGTTCCCTAGTTAGTGCAATAAGACAGGGACAGACGGAGAGGGGAAATTCCGTGCAAATGGAACAGGTGTCAAGACCCGAAAAGGGTAGAATGTACTACAACGAGGCATTAAAGAAGGCTGGGATGAACAGTTTCACGGGGGATAAGATGGGGGACGCGGAGGCGTGGATTATTCGCCTTGAGGAGAAGTTTGAACTGATCAAAGCCCCAGAGGAACTTAGGGCAGGATTGACCCCGCTATGGTTCGACGGTAGCACTGTCCGATGGTGNTCCCGTATCTCTCATTATCTCTCGTCTAGACTTTACCGCTACATTCCCTACTATTTGTTTCTTCGTACCTTTTTCTCGGCTATTACAGACTGAGAGGGGAAATTCCGTGCAAATGGAACATGTGTCAAGACCCGAAAAGGGTAGAATGTACTACAACGAGGCATTAAAGAAGGCTGGGATGAACAGTTTCACGGGGGATAAGATGGGGGACGCGGAGGCGTGGATTATTCGCCTTGAGGAGAAGTTTGAACTGATCGAAGCCCCAGAGGAACTTAGGGCAGGATTGGCCCCGCTATGGTTCGACGGTAGCACTGCCCGATGGTGGGGAAGCTTGTCGACCTCATTACTGAAGGATGGACCCATCTCTTGGGAGAAGTTTAGGAATGCGTTCTTGGATTATTACGTGCCTAAATGACTTAAGAAAGATAAGAGGGCCGAGTTTGACTCAAGGAAACCGCCCCGTAATGGAGTATATGCAGGAATTCATAGAACTAGGCAGGTATGCCTCCGAGATCATGGGGAGTGAACAAGAAAAGATGCACCGCTTTAGAGAAGGGCTGAATGAAAAGGTGAAACTGACTATGTATGGCCGCGACGACGAAGAATTTTCGAGTTTAGTGGCGGCGGCAGTCCGAGTGGATGGAGGATTGCGAAGAATGGATAAGGAACGCACCAGAAGCTCCGCAAGGAATGAAGTTCAGGGACGGGGAGAGTGGAAGGGAAAGGTCACTACATAGAGTTTCGGATCGGCACAAGGACCCCCGATCAGGCTTGCGTGCGCCAAATGCGGGAAGAACCATTTTGGGGAATGCCGAGCAGGAACCAACATTTGTTTCAAGTGCGGCCAGGAAGGACACTTTGCCAAAGAATGCCCGAAGAAGAGAAGGATCGAAACCGGGGTAACCGAAAACATGGCAAGGGAAATGATTACTGGAAATGCTCGAGTGTTCGCTGTGAACAAGGAACAGGCCTCGGAGACTGAAGACGTCGTTGCAGGTACACTACTTATTAACGGCTTTACAGCTTTCGTACTATTTGATTGTGGGGCGACACATTCGTTTGTGTCGGAGAAGTTAGCAAAACGGTTTGGGATAATGGGAAGTAACGTAAAAATCAAAGTAAAAACACCGGGATCCGAAGCCATTTAGGCAAATAGAATCTATAAAGGATGCACGGTGGAAATGGACACAGTGCGAACAGAGGCAGATTTGATTGAGTTAGGGGATATGGGATTCGATGCCATACTAGGAATGGATTGGTTTTCTAGATACGATGCGCAGGTGAAATGTCAAGAACGTACGATCACATTTAGCACTCCGCAGGAAGGGAGAAAGGACATGGTGGAAAACCGATTACGAGTGAGGATGGAGAATATAGAGATCTATCGAATTGGCTAGCATTTGTCATAGCGGAGAAGGAAGGGACACCATTGAAGTTAGTTCCAGTGGTTTGTGAATACAGTGATGTATTTCCCGATGAGCTACCGGGTCAACCGCCTCAGAGAGAAGTGGAAATGGAAATAGAACTAATCCCTGGAACACAACCAATCTCCAAGGCTCCATACCGAATGGCACCTAGAGAGATGCATGAACTGAAACAACAGATTGAGTCGCTATTGGAAAAAGATTCCTTAGGCCAATCAACTCCCCTTAGGGAGCACCGGTGCTATTTGTTAGAAAGAAAGCGGCGAGTTAAGACTGTGTTACGATTACCGGGAGTTAAACAAAGTCACGATAAAGAACAAGTATCCATTACCCAGGATCGACGACTTATTTGATCAGTTACAAGGCGCAGAAGTGTTCTCAAAGTTAGACTTGAGGTCAGGATATCATCAGGTCAGAGTAAGGGAAGGAGGCATACCCAAGACAGCCATTACGAATGTACGGTAGTACTATTTGGGTTGACTAACGCCCCAACAATCTTCATGGATTTGATGAATTGGGTATTTCGCCAGTACCTAGACAAGTTCTTAGTGGTATTAATTGACGATATTCTAGTTTACTCTCGCAACCGGGAGGAACACGAGTGACACCTGAGAGTAGTACTACAGACGCTCAGGCAAGAAAAGTTGTATGCCAAATATAGCAAGTGTGAATTCTGGATGGATAGCATAGTTTTTTTAGGACATGTGATATCGGCTAGAGGGGTGACAGTAGACCCAACGAAGATAGAAGCAGTGATGAATTGGCCAAGACCGACAAACGCTCGAGAAGTGAGGAGCTTCTTAGGATTAGCCGGGTATTACCGGAAATTTATCGAGGGGTTTGCAAGGATTGCCAAGCCGCTGGCAAACTTGACCCGATAGGAAACGAAGTATAAGTGGGATGAGAAGTGTGAGGAAAGTTTCGAATGCCTCAAGACGAAGTTGACGTCTGCACCGATACTAGTATTACCCACACCAGGACAAGACTTCATGGTATACAGCGACGCCTCGAAGGAAGGACTCGGGTGCGTACAGATGCAGGGAGGAAAGGTCATAGCATACACATCCCGTCAACTGAAAATACTCGAGTTGAACTACCCAACCCACGATTTAGAATTAGCCGCTGTAGTATTCGCACTCAAGATTTGGAGACATTATCTGTATGGTGTGAAGTGCGAGATATTCACCGACCACAAGAGTTTGAAGTACCTATTCACACATAGGGAGCTTAACATGAGACAACGGAGATGGTTAGAACTGATAAAGGATTATGACTTGAACATTCAGTACCACCCCGGAAAAGCAAACCAAGTAGCCGATGCACTCAGCAGGAAAACCCATGGTGTATTAACAAACACATTGTTAAAAGAAATGGAGAACCTACGATTGGAAGTGGTAGAGTCGACCACATCCATATTAGGGACTGTTACCGCAAAGCCAGGGATACTAGAGGAAGTACTAGAGGCTCAGATATCAGACCCCGAGAAACCCGTAACACGAAAGGAGGGAACTGGAAGAGAAAAACCTGGGATAAATAAAGGAAGCGATGGGCTAATTAGGCTGAATGAACGGGTATGGGTACCAAACAGACCAGAGTTAAGGAAGAAGATTATGGCAGAGGCACACAGTTCGGCCTTCTCAGTCCACCCAGGAAGTACTAAGATGTATCGGGATCTAAAAACACACTGGTGGTGGAACGGAATGAAAAATGAGATTGCAAACTTTGTGGCCAGATGCGAAAATTGCCAAAGAGTTAAGGCCGAACACCAACGTCCAGGGGGCGAACTACAGCCCTTAGAGATTCCGGAGTGGAAATGGGATAGTATCGGCATGGACTTCGTGGTAGGACTACCCAAGAGCCCACGGAAGAACGATGCAATATGGGTAGTGGTCGACCGCCTAACAAAGACGGCTCATTTCTTAGCAGTCAAGACAACATACGGAGTAGACAGATTAGCCAGAATATATGTGGATAACATAGTCAAGTTACATGGAGTTCCAGTAAATATTGTGTTAGACCGAGATCTGAGGTTCATGTCTAGATTTTGGCAAA
Source organism: Utricularia reniformis (assembly GCA_009725065.1). Lineage (NCBI taxonomy): Eukaryota > Viridiplantae > Streptophyta > Magnoliopsida > Lamiales > Lentibulariaceae > Utricularia > Utricularia reniformis. The sequence goes on from RWGZ01000936.1 coordinate 1,070,870, forward strand.
GCCTACAGAAAGCACTCGGAACTCAGTTAAGCATGAGCACAGCATACCACCCACAGACGGATGGTCAGACCAAGAGAACGAACCAGATTATGGAGGATATGTTACGGGCATGCGTGTTGGAGTTTAAGGGAGGTTGGGAAGACTTCCTACCACTGGTGGAATTTGCATATAATAATAGTTTCAAAGCAGCATCGGCATGGCTCCATATGAGGCATTGAACGGGAGGAAATGTCGTACACCACTATGATGGGATGAGGTGGGAGAGAGAAAGATCACGGGAACCGAATTGGTAGAAGTCACCGTTGAAAAGGTGGCCATAATACGAAAAAACATTAAGGCGGCACAAGATCGATACAAAAGTTGGGCAGACACAAAAAGGAGACCACTGGAGCTAAAATTTGGGGATCACGCTTATCTAAAGATATCACCGATGAAAGGGGTACTAAGGACCACAAGGACAGCGAAGCTGAGTCCTCGGTACATTGGACCATACGAGGTGGAACGAAAAATTGGGAACCTAGCATACCAGCTGAGGCTTTAGGAAGAGATGAGGGGGATACACAACGTTTTTCACGTATCCCAACTGAGGAGGAGTGTGACTGAAGGAATTCAAGAATGTGTGGGGGAACCCATAGAGATAACCCCGGAATTGACGTACGAGGAAGTTCCGGTAAGGATCCTAGTCATCGAGGAAAGAAAGCTCATAAACAAACTAATTCCCATGGTGAAAGTACAATGGTCCAACCAGGGAGAAAGAGAAGCAACATAGGAAACGGAACGAGAGATTAGATAGAGAGCACCAGACTTAATGGAGGATTGGCAAGCACGAGTTTGGGGACGAAACTCAAAATAAGTGGGGAAGGATGTAATAGCCAGGAAAAATATATGATTAGAATAGTAGCAGGGAATATAGTGGTAAAGTCTAGATGAGGAATAATGAGGGATACGGGAACGAAAAAAATGATAAAGGGAACGAAAGATTGAAAGGAAAAGCAAAAGATAAAGGAGGGGTCAAAATGAAAAGAATGAGGGGTTAAAATGTGAATTAGGGAAGTTAAAATGCCTATAAATAAGGGTTAAAAGGCCCAAAACCAAGTCATTTATCACTAAAACACAAAAAACGTACGGAAAACGCCGAAGCAAGAAATTATCGCGAATTTACGAAGCAATACAAATTATCGCGGATTTTGAACTGACAACACTATCGCGAAAAAATACGTGCTTGCAACCTTGTCACGAAAATCGGCAGGGTGGAAAATTATGGCGAATCCTTCGAAGAGAACAAATTATCGCGGAAATGCAGAACGTGTAAAATTGTCGCGAAAACCTAAACCACAACCGTTTTATCGCGGATTTCGAGAGCATGGTAGTTTTATCTCGGAAACATACAATTTGGGTGTTTTCGTCATGTCTCAACGTCGGAACGTGAAGAAGAAAGATACGAAGGGTCTACCGTAACCAAACAGTCAATAATAAAATAATAACATCAAAAATCAGGTACTGAAATATGCTACGGATTGCAGGGAAGCGCAAGGGATTATAACAAGTGAAAACAACAGGCAAGCGGAGTGAACACAATGTAGTAAGGGAAGGTTCAGACTTAGGGAAACATGATTGGGTCATTAAGGAAGAAAGAAAAAGACACGAATGAATGAGATAAATGTTAATAAGACTCTGGGTGAGGAAGGATGGACCGTCCGACCGAACCCTGCATCATGCCTAGTACACGATTCGCCAAAGGAAGGGCATGTCTGATGAAGGGAACAATAAATTCCAAAGATGGAAAGATACGTACGAAAAGGGCATAACAGATCCGGGTGGAAAAAGGGGTAGCTCCTAAGTACCCACCCGGGGAAGGGAAGCATATGGCCCGTCGAGTCATCCAACAGCTAACGGTTGGCTTGGGCGGGACATGTACCGAGCATGTTACTCTCGGTAACAGTAAAGTTAAAAGCATGAGGGGAATGATAAGGGTAAAAGATTAAGAATAAGGGAATGAGAATATGATTAAAAGAAACGACTTACGCGTGTGTGTATTGTGTATTTAAGAAATGAAAAGATAAGTATGGCGTGTGTGAAGTTTCCTTTAATGGATTGTGACCGCTTTACAGATTTTGTAGGTGACGCGGACGAGGTATGAGAAAGGCATGGGAAGGAGGTCGTCGGTTGTCCGGTGATAGAGTCCAGTCTTTTGAAAACACTCTAAATTATGTTGCCAAACTTTAATATTTTTAACTTTGTTTTTAAGTTTACATTCAAATGTTTCATTTTATTTAGCACGTTTTACCAAAACAGCTATGCCCAAATTAGGGTCGTTACAACTGGGTTCGCAACCCATTCAGTGTAGTGAATTTCTCTAATGAAACCTGACCGCAATAACTTGTTTACCTCAACCCGGATGATCTCAACTTTCTCAGGATAATAACGCCTCCTCTTTTGCCTAATAGAATTTGTTCCCGGCTCAGTGTTGATCTGATGCTCACTCTAGGATCGGTCAATCCCCGGCACATCGTCCAGGGTCCAGGCGAATATGTCCACATTGCTTCTCAGCAAGTAGACCAGCTTCATTTCAAAAGCAGGGGCCAAGTGCACCCCAATGAGGGTAGTCTTGGTTGAGTCGTCCTCAACTAAGTTATTCAGCTTGAACCCAACGAGTTCCATAGCTTGCCTTGGGTGCGGGGACTCTTCGAGCAAATCCACCAGGGCTCTCTTTAGTGGTGCCAGAGTTCGGCACGAGCTCATGTAGCATTGTCTTGCTACTTTCTAGTTCCCTTGACATAAATCACTCCATGAGTGGAGGTGAACTTGGGCAGCATGTAGTACGTAGAATGGACCGCCTCAAACTTACTGAGACCGGTCCGTCCAATAATCGCGTTGTAAGCCATGTCGGTTTCAACGACGATGAACTCCAGGGTTTCCGAACGGTCCCTATTTGCACCCCCAACGTGATCGGGAAGAGAATTTTCCCTCACGGGATCACAATGCTTTGTTCGAATGCCTAAAGGGTTATGTTGGCAATAGGGAGATCATGAGCCGTGGCTCCCAGCATCTCAGCCACTTCACGCTTCATTAGATTGCATGAAACCCCGATATCCACCAAAATCATGTGGACCCATCAGCCACTTCACGCTTCATTAGATTGCATGAAACCCCGATGATTCCAGTGATGATGAAAGGATCATCATAGGGATCGGTAACTCCTTCTAGATCGGCCGCGGTGAAGGTAATATCGTCCTCGAAGGTAGAGGACCACTCGGCCGATTCATACTTGACCAGCGCTACAGACTCGGAGCCTTCGGGGGAGCTCCTCACGCGCTGCTCTCTTTCGGTCCCTGATCGGCTCATTCATTCTTATTCCGCCGGAGATAACATAAATATCTCCGGCAACCTCCCTGTCCCTAGGCACCACCTCATTTTGAGGAGGTTGGGTGCCTACTACAGCAGGTGGGGAAGCGGGCTGCTCAAGTCTTCCACCTTCGTTTTGTGCGGTTCTGCCGCCACCATCTCCTCCTTCGGCCTTGACCACTGTTTTCTTGGCTGTGCTGGCCTCTGTCCTGCTCAGGCTAGGAGGACCTTCGATCCCCTACCCAATCATTGTAGTGTCGGTGCTGGCCCCGATTGTCTCTCCCCTTCGACCGGTGACGATCGTCACCATGATAACCCCTTTGAGGAGACTCCGCCTGCTTGCCCTTATGACTATCAGGCTTCTCCTTATGTATCGCTACTATTGTTTCTCACAGCAGCGCGCATTTCAGCGTCGGGTGATCGCGGTTGTGATGCAACTCACAATATACCTGATTGTCCTCCTTTTCGGGGGAACATCCTTCTTAGCCACAACCGCTACTTCTCGCGGCTACTTTTTAGGGTATGAAACCCTAAGATTGCCTGCGTATCCAGAATTCCCACTTGGCTTCCGATAACAAGCTCCCAGCTCTTCGTCCACCTTGAGGTACTTGTTGATTTTCTGAAGGAGTTTTCCCAAGGTGGGCGGTGGGCTCTTCACAAGGCTGGCCGGAAGGCCGCATGGTCCCACGACCTGTTGTAGAATGTCGATCTTGTCTCGGAGCTCCAGCTTGATACCCTGAGCGGTTCTGTTGAACTTCTCCATGAAAGACCAAAGACTCATCTTCGTCGGGATATATTTTAAGCTGTATAGTTCCTGCCTACTTCGAGGCGGTCCTACATTTGGAGCAAACTGCTCCGAGAAAGTCAAGATGAATCCGCCATACGACTGTATGGATCGGGCCGGCAAGTTCTTGAACCAGGTCCGGGCATCGCCATGTAATCCGGCCGCGAAGATGCATCACTTCAATGAATCAGAGGCCCGAACGGTCCCCATCCTCAGCTTGATATCCGCGACGTGATCGATCGGATCACCGTTGCCTCGGACTATTGGCAACCCTTCGGGGTTGTGGTAATATTGATCCGGGACTTCCGCTCAGATCTCTTCAAAAAAGGAAGCATCAAATCTCCCAGTGCGGCGGAGACACCTCTAGAATGCTGGGATGATTCCTGGGCCACATGTAGATTATACCACCAGTCATCATCCTTCCTCTGTCTGATCGGGGCATTCTTGGCTTGATCGAATAGCCCAGGATTGCGCCCAAGATCGGGCATGCAATCCCTCTGTGTTCGCAGGGTCTCCAACTCTCTGGTAAGTTCATCGATGCGTCTTTGCATCTCTTTCTGATCAGTCCCAGCAACGGGAGTTGGGGTTCTGAATGGAATAGGTTGAGTAGATTGGTATCTCTGTCTCCTCATCGTCAATCCGCGAGTTATAATCTCCTCTTCATTGGAGCTTCACGTGTCAGGGTCGCTTTCATACCCTCTACTTGTTGGAACAGGGCTTGTGATTGCCGGTGGTTCTGTTTCACTCCTCTCCGACGTAACTTCGATTATTACTTTCCTGACAACAGCCTCTAGGTCCTGCAGAGAGAACGTTGACGCTGGAAGACTGTTGGGAAGCGTATCACTAACGTTCGTCGAAGTTCCGGTTATCATGCCTTTGATTGTCCTATCCCATGTAAAGACCTCAAATGGGGATTAGAAAACCGTCCCCACGGACGGCGTCAAACTGTTCTAGTCTGAAAACCGGGGTGTCAACTGTCGTCCGGTTCGTTGCAAAAGGAACTCGTTTTTAATTTTTTTTATAGGGGGAAAATGATTTAGAATCAAATGAAAAAGGACACGGCAATTTTAGAGTGGAAAACTCATGAAAGAATGGGAAAAAACCACTTGACTAAGAGCTAGAAATGCTCTTAGCCGATCCAATAACCAAACTGTTCATTACAAATGTCATGTTTGTTCTTTTGAAATAGCAAGTGAAAGGAAAGCTCAAGGGAAACAGGAGAAAACCGAAGAAGAGGAAGATCTCATTTCCATTCTCAAGTGTCCCTTTTATAGGTCTTTCCTGCTGTGTGAACAATAGGGTGTTGTTTTGTGCTTGTCTCATGCGGCTAGGTCGGCTCGTGTCGGGCGGGACAGCCGCCGGGCGTAGCTCTAGCCGGCTGCGCCGCGCCAGGCCTTTCGGCGCTACTAGCCAGCTGTCTCCAGACCAGAGGAGGCTCGTACGACTCTGTCAGACACGCATCTGACAAGATTATCAGAGGCTATTGTAACATGTTGAGGAGTGCGTATGGCCCGAAGCGTAGTTTGTGCGTCCTGGACCGATCGGTCCCGATGAAGAGGAGAACGCATGATTCCATCGATCGGTCCCGATCACTAAGATCAGGCCTTCATACCCGACTGTTCTCTACGGGCCGTCCATTCGCGTAAGCTGGATCTCGGCTTCCAAGTTCGGCTTATGTCACTTGGGCTGGTCTGGCTAAGCCTGGGCCTAACCAGCTTCGGGGTACTTGGTTCCGAAGGTCTCATCAAATATATTTTAAAATTTTTTAACTTTTTTAAATTTTTACGCACCCCACACCTAATTGCACTAATCCAAGCAAAAATCATGCAACCTAGATTTGTTTTTGTGTTGTTACTCCCATTTATCTTTTTTCCGTTTCAAGTGATTTATTTCCAATGAAACCACAACATTCAAGTGATTTATTTTTTGTGTTGTAATTTGGCGGTCTAGCTAAACTGTTTGGTCGGGAACCTTTGCACAAACGGTCTGTGCAACTAAGAGCATCCACATCCATGTCCATCCGCACACTCGTTTCTCTCTCTCCACATCAGCATTTTCTTTCCTCAACATCATCATTCTCTTTTCTCAACATTAATTTATTATTTGAATATTCGATTTTCATTTCATTACTACATCTTTTTTCGAACACCAATATTTTTGTTATTTTTTTTACTTTAATAAATTATTAACAAGTCATTATAAATTGGAAAATTTTTATTCATAAACGTTAAAATACCAAAACAACGGAAATAAAACATGCAAAATCAAATTACCATACGTAATACAAATTTTTTTCTTCTTATTTAACAATTGAAAACTAATACAATATGAATTTAAAAAAAATACAAAAAATAAAATTAAATTAAAAATGAGAGAGGAGAGTGAGGGATACCATCTTTCCTCTGGACGGTCCAATGTGGCAACCACGTTAAATTATCCGCTCACCATTTTGGGTGCCCTAATGGTTTGCCACAATTGTCCGGTTGCTCTTCCTCACACGAAAGAGTATGTTAAAGACATTGGGAAAAACCATGTGACCATAAATTTCGGCCGTTAACTTATATCACAATAAAATAGGGAACAATATATTACACCCTTAGATTGTTTACAATTTTGTTCATCTAGTTTATTATTTATAGAATTCACAATATGATTTAATCTAGAGAATATTTTATCTAATATTCTATCTTGATATCTTTCATCGAGTCTTCCATATATTTAGCTAACAAGATATGTTTTCTTATCTTCTTACATATATGTAATCAATAATGTATATCTCCATATTTTCTTGTATGTATGTAACCAACAATATATATATTCATATATTCTTTAATATATGTAACCAACAATATATATTTGCATATCATATTCCATATATGTAGCCAACAAGGTACGATGTATCTTCTTTTATATATTTCATGTGTCTGTTAAGGAAAGATTCTTTCATCTTTGACAATCTCGAATACCGGTCCAAGTTTAATCTAACTCCTATCAAATAGATTCATCACAATCACACGATTGAATTTCTTGAACGGTCGGCGAGACCTATCAACATCACCACTTCGTGTTAAATTACCCCGACCCTACCTTCCAAGCCTCAAATGACATTAGTCCCTCGGTACCCCTGGTCGGTCATGTCGACCGATCAAATCGAGTCTTCTGGAATAAGTATATTTGATCTTCCCAATTAGTCATACCCATCTACCAATCCTTTCGACTATCATCCAACCTCAATTCCTAACATTTAGTCGCAAACATGAGTGTTCCTTTCTCCATGTTTCACTATCATGCAACATAGTCATTTAACTTTACAATTGTAGCAATGAGTCTTTGTAGTGCCAATAATGAGTGATGACATGGAAGTGCAGATGCCCATGGGTGCAAATATCGTTGCACTAAAAAAGAACACATGTAGAAGTGAATATATGCACCCTTTATCAAAACTAGGGTGATCACAATTGCTTAAAACCGTGGCTAAAAGCACCAAGAGTAATGAAAAACACAAGAATGGTAAAAAACACCTAAAAACCATGATTTGAAATTTTCGGGGCATCAAAATGAAAGTGTATTATCTTTAATCGTAGTCAAAGGACACGATTAAGTCGTTATAGATCTAATTTCGGAGTGGAGAACTTAGCAATGACAATGAAATTTGAAGCCTAGGTAGAGAAGAACCAGAAATGGTTTACCCATTTTAGAATTTGATGGCTTTGATATCATTTGTCACGATCTTGGATTGTAGACATAAAGAAGAAAAGAGAAGGGTTGCGAGAAAGAGGCTAGATGAAGAGTGGGAAGAAGCCGAGATGGAGAAGTGATAGGAAAAGAGAGGGAAGATGAGCCAAGGTATAGGAGATCCGAAGAGAGAAGTGAGAGAGATAAATATAATTAGATATTTCTTTCTATGATTCGCAAACGTGATCTGTATTTATCGGGCTAGACCCTTACAACATTGAGATCTAATTTTATAAAATCAATAGCCCATGCAATAACTATGATTCAACGACACGGTTAGGATTCCAGATTGTCACAATTGACCCCAACGATAAAAAGTCATAATCTGCCATCAGAATTGGTTGTCATATATTGATAAGGGGTTGCATGGACATGATTTTTGTTTAATCGTATCCTTTGTAAATGTTTAAGCTTCCACCATTTTCTATAAAAAAAATAATTCGACCAAAAAGCTAGGAATGCAAGCATGAGTGTTCCTCTCTCTATGTTTCATTGTTTTGCAACCTAGTCATATAACTTCAACAATGGTAGGAGTGAGTTATTTTTGGAGCCAATAATGACCAAGAGTTTCGTCATTTCCAAGATTAGTGTTTCTCATTTCCAAGATTAGTTATTTTTCGGGGTATTAAAGCGATAATGTATTATCTTAAATCGTAGTTGAAGGACACACTTCAACTGTTACATATCTAATCTTGGAAATGAGAACTGAGGAGCGGTAAAGAAATTCAAACCCTACTTAGAGTAGAACCCAGTGAGGGTTTACTCCATTTAGGATATGATGTGTTTGATACCATTTGTGATTTTGGATCATAGATGGAAATAAGAGAAGAATATGATTGCAAGGAAAAGTTTAATGAAATTCGGGGAAGAAACCGAGAGGAATAAGGCATGAGTCGAACTACTACTTGGTTTTTGGCCATTCTTTTTGGGTTATTTTGCCATGGTTAGGAAGGCAAGTAGGGAGTTGTGCTAATTGTTTTTAGGGTTCTTGTGGATGAAGTGAAGTTGAAGCTTTAGAACAAGCACAACCCCAATGTGATTTGCCTCCATTAAGATTTGTTCATCGGGTTGATGTGATCGTTAGAGTTAATGGTTGTATTTTAGGAATGGTAATGTAACAATCACGAATAACCATATGGGGTTTTAGTCTATTAGAATATTTTATTATTTTATCGTATTTTGTAAGTAAATAGCCCGATAATATATGGGTATAAAACTCAACGTGTATTAGGTTTCAATTATCGAATCAATTATTGTGTTATCATGTTATCTCTTTAAATTCTCTCTTCATATTCTGTCTAAGTACATACCACTTTTAATCTATCTGTAATCCATAAGAAAATAAGATTTTTACGTATGAAACTTGGGAATCAGGAGAAAAATTTACCAGATACCAAACTTAGGAGAATTCCACTAAGTAGTAGGATTACATCTAACAATACTCACAATTTCATATTCTTTTTGGAATCATAGTTCAAATACTTATTCAACTTACCAAATTTCTCTTGGGCATGTCTCCCCTTTTATAGGAAAGTATGAATCTTACCAAATCTTGATGTTGTTTCTTGGGCCACGCCACCAATATGGATATCAACGAGCATTTAATGTCATAACATTCACAACCATCCTCTTCCATTCTTTCCGTATACGATCCAAGATTTTGACAAATGGTATCAGAGTCATCATATCCTAAAATGGGTAAACCCTCATCGGATTCTTATCTACCTAGGGTTCGAAGTTCTTTACAGCTTCTAAGTTCCCTAGTTCGAAATGAGATCTGTATCGGGTTGAAGTGTGTCGTTCCACTACGGTTGAATAAAATACACTTTCTTTTTCATGCCCCAAAAATTCCAAATCTAGGTTTTAGAGAGGCTTTTGGTCATGATTCTTGTGTTATGGTTATCATTCTTGGTGTTTTTGCAACAACTCTAAATATTTTTTGCCACTGCTGTTAGTTTCTTATGTACAAATATTCCATTCTACATGGGTTCTTTTCAAGTGTTGTAGTTTTGGTCGATTCTGAACTCGTTATTGGTTCCATAAAAGAACTCCCTTGTACAATTGCTGAAGTTATATGATCAAGTTGTAGAATGGTGAAACATGGAGAGGTGACCAAATTACAATTTGATGTCAGTGTTTGTAGTTGAAAAAATGTTCCCATATTTTTTGTCAAATGATTTTTCCATGAGCAATGGTGGATGTTCAAACATTAATAGACGATAAGATTAAACAAAAAATCTCGTGCATGTAACCCATTATCAATATTTGACAATTAGTTCAGACTTTTTATGGGGTTCATCTATGTAGCCCATAAACTATCTTTGATCCATATGTTGTTACTCATTTTAGGTCACTATTTTTTTGCTACGATCAAGTAAGCGTGGTAGAGAAATTGAATATTTTGAGCAATCACTTACTAGTGTGATTTCGCCTCCATTTAGATTTGTTTGTTTGGTAAATGCGATCGTTGAGGTAAACGATTATTTTTATGAGCACGTAATATGATAATCCGAAATCCCAACTTAGTAGATGAATATAATATAATATGGACTTTATTCCCATTAGTTCGTGGGGTTCTAGTTATAGCATTGTAACAGAATAACTCATCTACTACACTTATAAAACTCGGTTGCATTACGTTTTTTGTATTATCAATTTCACTTATATATCTTCGGGATAAGTCTTCCTTCCCTCTATGCTTCCCTCTCTGCTTCTTCCCCACTTTTCATTATGTTTCGTCCTCACAACACTCTTCTTCTCATCATTCCATCTACGATCCAAAATTGTGACAAAAGATCGCGACACAATTCCCTTCTAAAGCCTACAATTTTTTTCATTCCCTCAAAACTAAGTCAACCGTGGACTTGTGTTGTGTTAAAACATAATGTACCCATTCCCTCAAAATTGACTAAATGAGAGATCAAACTCATTATGAGAAAAATGCTTGATGAAATCAGAGAGCTCAATGTCTAGTTTCAATTTAAGAGGAATAAATTAAACAAATATTTATCAATATGAACGAAGGAAAAAGATAACTAAAGAAATACTACCAATCTGTAATATAAATAACAAATAATGTAAAGTAATAACAAATAAAATGTATTATTTATTGTAGATGACATATCTCTTGTTAACTTATTTTTTCTTCAAAATCCTTCATTAATATTACTCTTGTTACCTCTTCAGCCACTTATGTCTTCCCGATTCTTCTCTGTTTCCTTGTTGATATTAGTTTTACTTTCATCACTCCCTTTGAAATGAATCTCATCGATCAAATTCATAGCACCTTTCATTTTATAGAAAACTTTCTTACTTGGTTAGTTCATCTGTATATTGATGAATTGATACACAGAACTTGAATTGTATTTTTTTCTCTGAAAAAACTCTCTTACAACATGATATTGAACTCGTATTTCCTTAGTTTCGTCATGAAATACAAGGTCTTTTACCATAGCAAGTACGGACTTTGAGTCACATAATACTAAGGACAATGTAGTTTGCTTCATTCTCATATCGAATAACACTTTGGTATCCAGATTACTTGGTTGGCTACCTAAGCCGCAACAACATACTCTTCATGCGCATTGGATTGTGCTATCATGTTTTATTTTCCTGACATCCAACATGTCGTAGCTCCACCCAATCCAAGTATACACCCTGAGGTACTACACACATAATTAGAATTACATAACTACTTGAACAAACATGTGACTGCTACATCATTTTATTTAGTGTAAAATATTCCATGATTTAACATTCCTTAACATACCTCAAGATTCTCTTCCCTAAGGTCCTCTCCGCTTGTGTATAAATCGAGAAAGTAAGCTTACATCAAAAAGTATCATGGCCTAGTGTTCGTAGGAAAGAATAAAGACTCGATCATTGATCTGTAAGTCTTTGTATTAACAAAGTCTCATTCTTCATGTTTCAATTGAGTTCCAAAGACCATTGTAGTGGTAGTCAAGATGGCTTTCTTCATGTCCAAACTTTTTCAATACAGGAAGAGAAAGGATAAGAGTTTGTCATTTGATTAAATTTTGTGGGGATAGAACATTCTATTACTAAATCTGCATATGAATGTACTATTACATGGAAAAATGATTTCCAACCCAAGAAAATGATGTAGGATTCATATGTGTGTCATTTGAAAACCATTCAACTAATTATTTGTGTGCATTCAATATGATGTTTTCCACATTTCCAGTTAATATGATATCATCAATGTAGACTGATATGATTATCAACTTCTCTCCTACACTTTTAACAAATAGTAATGCTTCATCTTTTGAAAATCCAACCTTGTAATATAGTTTGATACCAAGCTCGGGGGCTTGTTTCATCCCATAAATTGCATTCCTTAACAACAGAACCTTATTCGGATGAGTGGAATTCTCGATGCCAGGGGGTTGATGTACATAAATGTGCTCTTCTCACCATTTAGAAAAGTTGAATTTACGTCAAGTAGTATTATTTTCCAATGTTTTTTAGTAGAGATAGAGATGATCATTCATCTAGTGTTGAACTTTGCAACCAGAGCATAAGTGTCTAGGTAGTCTATCTCATGTTCTAGAGTGAATTATCTGGTCATCAATTCTCTTGTACTTGTTAATACTTCTATCGAGATTGGTCTTGATCTTAAATATCCACTTAACTCCAACCACATTTTCCTTATGCGGTTTCTCATCCAAACTTCAAGTCCTCTAATTTTCAATCATAACAATTTCTTCTTCCACAATCTCCTTCCTTTTTGGAATTTTTAGTCATTCTTCTATTGTTTGTGGCTCCAAGTTTTCTAGAGCCACATTTGCATACTTATAGATTTTAGACAACAACCTTGTTCTTTCTATCATAGGAGCTCGGTCATCATCGTCTTCAAAAACTAAACCAAAATTTTCATGTTACTCTCTTGTTCTACTGTGTATATGTATTCAGAGCATTCTTCAGAGAAATATCTTCTACAAATATTTCCAGATCTTCATCTTCAAATAGTTTGAATTCACAAAATAATCATTTTGACACAAAGTCTTCTTTTGTTATCCCAAGACTGTTTGGTTGCCTTGTTTCCTAGTTCCAGATATTCTCCTAATCAAAATTGATTGTGTTTGTAGTTGTAATTCTATTACTCTCCAGATTGTATATTTTCTTTTTCAAATTGACAATATCCAATTAAAATTCCTTAAACAACTCTAGCATCTAATTTTGAGTCCTCTTTTCCTTTGGAACAAAAGCATGTCGATTATATGTTTTGAACGTTCCATGTCGTTTCCACGCTTCAACCCAAAAAACATTTGGCATTGGCTTCTCAAACAACATGCACCTAGCCATCCATACCAAGGTCATGTATTGTAAGTTGATGTTGAGTTCAGTTCTCTTGATGTAGTTATCACATCTTTCAATACAATATTCTCCCCCATTATTGGAGCACATTGTCATTACCTTATGCTCACTTTCGAGTTCCATAAGTTTCTTAAATTTTAGGATGAAATCAAAAGTATCTTACTTAGATTTCAAAAAATAAATCCAACAGTACCTCGAAAAATCGTCAATGAATGTTAGAAAATATTCGCTCCTTACAAATGATGGTTCTCCTAATGGTCCACATAAGTCAGTATGAATGAGTTCTACTTTCTTTTATGCTATGAAATCTCCTTACAAAAGAAATGTAATTTGTGCTAACTTTCCTTTAGGACATATTCCACAGAAAATATTCATTCGCTTGTAAATGTAGGTAAGCCATCCACCACTTTGTTTTTACTCATGTGAAAGAGTGTTTGATTGATCACATGACCCAAGCATTTATGGAAATATACTTGAGTATTGTCTATTATTTTACTTACAACATCACACTCAGTATGTTTTCAAGTATTGGCCACCTTAAAATAAGTTTTAAGAACTCCACAGTGGTCAATACTTTACACGAAATATCATAGATTTTTCATTCCCATCAATAAACTTTGTAACATGATATATACTCAAGAGGTTCATATTAATGTCAGGAACCCATAAAACATCTTCAGCTTCCTTGATAACAAAATGTGTGTTGATGAAAATATTCTCTTTTCCTTCACCTTGCTGTTGAAATCCATCATCGAGACTCATTCTAACTTTGTACTTTTCATTTAACATCGTGAAATAGGATCTTTGATTCACCATATGTTGAATGCATCCAGAGTCAAGTATCTAAACAACACTATTAAAGATATTTTTAAACTTGAGAAGTTTCTTTATAATTCAAAAAATGCAGTTGAAGTTTGTTTTTTCTTCACTGGACATATTCTTTCCATGTGTCCAAGTTGTTTGAAACCTCTACAATGGACATATGATTTTTGCCACCAATACTTTTCCATTTGAGAATTCGTCTTGCAATAAGAGTAAATTTGATATGTTTGTTTGCTCGTATCGTTTATGTTTTCCTTTCTTTTCAAGGGCATGCATATTCTCTTACCACCAAAGGCTTTTTCCTCTAAATTATAACCTCAAAGTATGACCCGATTTTCCACTTCTTATGGTGATCCGATGAGTTTTGCTACTGTGAGATGGGTAAAGTCATTTTCTTCCAAAGTTGAGACTTTTTCTTCAAACTAACCATAACATATCTCATTATCTTTTTGCAACCTTTAGTTCTGAAATTTCTTCTCTAAGTAATCGTAACATGTTGATGATATTGGACATACCATCAATATAATCCTAATTTTTTCATTCTCTGGCTCTCTGCCACCTTGAGTGAGTCATCCTCCATTTCCAAAATTTTAATTGTTTCTTCCTTGGTACCATCATCTCCTTCAAACTCTTCTTTCAACTTATCCCATATTTCTTTGGCAGTTTTACATATGAGAATTATGGTCATTCCTCTATCATTAAGCGCATCATATAATGCAAAAATGGCTTATCCTTGACGAGCTGCAAGTTCGTCACATCGATTCAAGACCCTAGTTGAATTTGTGATAGAATGTGGCATTGAAGATGTTCTTGTTTCGACCACATCTCAGAGCTTTGAAGCCATCAACACAACTTTCATTTTCAAAGCCTAAAGTATGTAATTTTTACCATTCAACTTTGGAGTATTGTCAAGGAAAGTCATATTTTTCTTCTACACTCCGTGAATCAAAATTATAAGACAGTCATTGAGAAAATAAATCACAACTCCCAAAAATGAAAAGAAATAACACATGTTTCCATACCAAATGATGAGATCAAAGAGCTCAAGGGTCTAGTTGTTTAATTTGAGATGAACAAATTAAACAATTTTTATTAAAAGATGAACTAAAGAACCACAGACAATATATAATTTAAATAAATTATGAACTTGTCTTTTAACGAAGTAGCAAATACATTGCATTATTTAATGTAGATCATAGATGCTTGGATAACTTCTTTAGTCTTCAAGATCTATCATATATTAATTTGCAGATATTACTCTTGCTACCTCTGTAGTCACTTATCCCTTCCTTTTTCTACTTTATTGTCTTGTTGAAATTAGTTTTACTTTCATCAATGCAGGGTTTGTTGTTGATCGGAAACAAAAATGGAAGATCTCGAAGGATTATAAAGTGAATCGAAGGTGATATCTCAAACCTTATTGGTAGAAACATCCAAGTCTATGAAGAGGATGAGTTAGCCCAAATTTTAATGAGCGAGAAGAAGAAGAGAGAGGAACAATACCAAAAAAGAAGAAGAAGAAAAAGGTATTGTGTTTCTTCATGATTGATGAAGAAAGGTGTGGATGGACCTTGAATTGCAATTTGGCCAAAATCTCATGCATTTGTTCCACATGTGAAAAAATGGTATGAAGAATATGAGTTATTGTATCACATTTATGTTGGGAAAAATTCCCTCTTCCTGGAGAAGAAAATAATTCTTGTTATCCGGGTCTGCCGTTATTCGGGGTCGGATCGAATTAATATGATGAGAACCGAATGTAAATGAAGAAATGTAAAAAGACACAAGATTTACCGTGGAAACCCAAAACCGGGAAAACCACGTGACCGATAAACCTCCGCCGTGAACTCACTATCACAAGAAGAATAGAATTGATTAATTACAATTGTCTTCATGAAACCTCTATTTATAGAGTACAACTAGGATTTAATCTATGAAATATTCTACAGAATATTCTACAATATTTTCTTTCTATATCTTTGATCGTATCTTCCATGTATATATAACAAGATATATTTGCATATATTCTTCCATATATATCTCCATAATATATCTTCATATCTTTTTCCATATATATCGCCAACAGAATATATCTTCATATCTTATTTCATATATATAACCAATAAGATATATCTCAATATTTTCTTCCATATATGCAACCAATAAGATATATCTCAATATCTTATTTCATATATTTAATGCGTCAATTAAGGAAAGATATTTCCCCTGGATACTCTCGAATCCCGATCCAAGTCTAATCCGACCTCTATCAAATACACTCATCACAATCGTCCGATCGATATCCTTAATAGATCCGAGATTCATCAAGTCGATCAACATCACCATTTCATGTTAGATTTCCCCCCGTCCGTCTTTCACCATCGAACCATTCGACTATCACCCGACCTCCATTCCTAACAATTTAACCCAATAAACTTGTGATTATTTGGATTAAGTGTTAATGGAATGAGGTGTTCCATGACTAAATCCAATGGTTTATCTAGAAAATGAGAAAGAATAATAAAAAAAAGATATGATTGTATAATTCAAAATGAAATTATTGTGTAGTTAATAGAGTAAATTGTAAGACCAAAATTGAATATGTGGAAAGTCTCGCGATCAAAAAATAATTCATACCATCCATAGATATTGTTTTGATCTAAGTTTCAATTCTTACGGATTTTTAGAGTATACTATGATATGTATCAAAAGTACAATGCTTTAAAAAATTGATAATCAAATTTATAAAAAAAAATTGATGACTACAATTACTAATTAAACATTGGTAAACTGATAATTTCCAAAATTAAAAGTACAATTTTAGTGTTAAGTGTGTTAAGTCTCACACAATTCAATTTTGCCCACAAAGTTGAATTCTTATTGGCTGAACACGAGGATGACCGTGCACCACCCTACACCGAATTGAATACCTTCCAAGGAAAAATTTCATCTGCATCCCCAAACCCGGGTACAAGGCCCAATTTCCGTCGCACTTCGCAGAATCTGATTCATTACTGTAGGAAAACAGCCAGCAAATGTAATTTATCGGTCCGATTCTTTATTTTGTCAGAGGGTTTTATTATAATTTTATTGAGTAGTTCTTTGAACAACAAAAATGGCGTCGAGTGTTGGCGGCGGGGAAGCATCAGCGTGGCAGCCGAAAGTGGAGGGTCTGCAGGAGATCTGTGGACTTCTGGAGCAGCAGATGGCTCCAACTTCCGATGATAAGTCGTTGGTGTGGCAGAAGCTCCAACAATATTCTCAATACGCTGATTTCAATAATTATCTCGCGTTTATTTTTTCGCGCGCTGAGGTACTCACTCTTTCTTTGTAATTTAATGAAAAATTGAGTGCCCAGATGTTTAATTTGGTCCAGTGTTTACAGCAGTCGATTACTCATTTTTATGAGAACCAAGAAGTTAATGGGTATTGATTTTTTGAATGAAACTGTGATTAGACTTCTCTGTCACAGGGAAAATCTGTTGAGGTTAGGCAAGCAGCAGGTTTGCTTCTGAAAAATAACCTTAGAGATTCATATAAAAATATGCATCCAGCAAATCAGCAGTACATAAAATCGGAGTTACTGCCTTGTATTGGAGCAGCAGATAGGCAAATCAAGTCTACTGCAGGAACGATTATTAGTACTTTTGTTCAGATTGGGGGTGTAGCGGAATGGCCTGAGTTATTACATGCACTCTTGAAGTGCTTGGATAGCAATGATGCCAATCACATGGAAGGTGCTATGGATGCATTAGCTAAGGTATTTTATTCGTGAGATTCTCAAAATGTAATTTCTAAGCTCTAGGCTTTCTTTCATTATTGGTTTGCTTCTCTAATGTCTCATACCAAAAACTCGAAATCCTCGTTTATGTACTTAAATTTTGATTATTTTCTTTATGGCTAATCCAATCCTTCGAACTGAGTAGAATGAGTATTCTTCATCTGAAGATTCTTTTACCGAACTACACATTGTAGGAAGAATATAATGATTGCTAGTACAAAAGTATAGCTTTGAATGCACCTTTTTACTCTTTACATATCTGTTGCTGATCATGGATGCCAAAGTTTAAAATTTGCTGACTTCCTGATGGTGTCTTGCTATATAGATCTGCGAAGATGTGCCTCAATTGCTTGATTCTGATATTTCCGGATTACCTGAACGGCCTATTAATGTTTTCCTTCCAAGATTTCTCCAGGTTCTGGTGATATATTTCCTGCATTTCCTCAATATATTGCTTAGGTTTTCTAGAACTATCAATGATAAAAAAATTCCTTCTTATTTTCCTTTATTGGGCTTAATTTTCTTCTTTGTTTTTTGTGGTTGAGCAGCTCTTCCATTCACCCCATACTATTCTACGGAAGCTTTCCCTGGCTTCAGTAAACCAATATATCATGCTAATGCCCAAGGTGAACAAAATCAGTTGGATCTATGACATACATGCATATATGTGAAGTAGATATTGTTTTCTGCATAAATTTTGAATTGATTTAATGACTTAGTTTTCATTTGTAGGCTCTATATTTGTTAATGGATAAATACTTGCTCGGCTTGTTTTCTCTTTCCAATGACTCTGCTCCAGAGATCCGGAAGTTGGTAGGAATCCTCTTTGTTTAGTCTTTTGAACTTGTATTTTTAAATGTGTTCTTTTTTTAAATTAGTTCATTTTTGAGCAAACAAGATAATTTCTAACGGATGTTTATTTTTGGATACTTTGATAAGCAGGTGTGTGCTTCGTTTGTTCAGCTTATTGAAGTCCATCCTTCTTTTTTGGAGGTGTGTGGTCTTTGTCGTCACCTCTAATTGTTTAGCCTCTTTTTTTGTGTTTTGTTTTTAGAAGTCAACAATGCATTTGCTCTAGATATTCTTTCACATATCATCATCTCATGATTTTTTGCTGATATTAATTTGATTTATTATTGTTTCTGATGTCATTTGGATGCAATGGTATAGCCACATTTGAGAAATGTAGTTGAATATATGCTGATGATCAATGAGGGCCCTGATGCTGAAGTGGCTCTAGAAGCATGCGAATTTTGGTAATGTTTTCTTTCATAGATAAAGTCTTACTTCAAATGTAAATATTGTCTTTCTACTCCGTTATTTTTCAGGCAAGTTCGTGATTTTGACACTCACTGCTAATTGTGTTATATTTTTTTTGAACGGAACTATCAAATTTTATTACGGAACCGTTATTCCCCTAAACCCAAAAATTACAGAGGGATGTACTAGGATGATGCATTCAATATCGCCTCATTTGGCGCTTGAATCCATTCATATAGTACCAATTTATGAAGTCTACCTCGATGTTTAATAATATCGAAAACATACAATTTTGTTATATGTTTGAGATATTTAGTTTTAGATTTATCATTAGATTATCGAAAACATACAATTTTGTTATATGTTTGAGATATTTAGTTTTAGATTTATCATTAGATTATTGATCTGTTACTCGTGCTGTATATGAAAGGCTACTTTCTTGGTGTCTACAGTTTTTCATAATATGCGTATCTGCTGTCATATTTGAATTACAAAATAACTAGTTGTGATGTTAGGGTTTCAAGCTTGATGTCATAGGTTCATGTTATAAATTAAGCTGGCCTTGATGCTTGCATTGAATCCGTTTTTGTGTAAACCCATTTAATGATATCCATTTTTAGTACTACCTTTAATATATTTATGTAATGAAATTCCATTTTATTTGATTTAAATGTCATCACATTTGATATCAGTTATAGTTTCAAGTACTGAAAGGTAAACAAAATCTTTTCATTGCTGTCAAAGTGGGTGCTGCCTCTGCACCTTATCTGTTTATAAGGCGTTTTATTGTGTCGTTTTCATTTCTAATTTTTCCTTCTGGACACAGCCATTTCTCTTGACTCGACATTTTGATTTACACAGGTCCGCATATTGCGAAGCTGGATTGCAACTTGAAAACTTGAGAGAATTTTTACCACGCCTCTTACCTGTATGCCTCATGCTAATGAATCTGTTCTTTGGCTTAATTGTGTCTTCTAGTTTCTAGGGCTCATTCTTTTGATAAATTCATCAGGTCCTGCTCTCTAACATGGCATATGCTGATGATGATGAATCTCTACTGGAAGCTGAGGTAGATATAACCATAATTTATCCTTAGAGTGATATCTGATTATTTTTGTCCTCAAAATTTCAGGAGGATGGATCACTTCCAGATCGAGACCAGGTTTTATTCTGTTATTATTTATCTTTAGATATAATATTGTTTATTCACTTATGTTAGTATTCCGGTTTTCGAACAGGACATCAAGCCTCGTTTCCATGCATCGCGTGTTCATGGATTGGAGAATGCTGAAGATGGAACGGAAGACAATGAAGATGAGGTATCTATTCTGCTTAACAAATTACTCTCAGTCTTGGTCGGTAGGAATTGAGTTTCTGTAAGACATACATAGATCATCATATCATTTGTGGGACTATTCTATTTCACTGATGGATTCTTGGCCTTTTAATCATGCAGGATGACGATATTGTAAATGTCTGGAATTTGCGTAAATGCAGCGCAGCTGCTCTTGATTGCCTGTCCAATGTTTTCGGTGATGAGCTGTTATCTACATTGATGCCTATTGTTGAGGTAATTATATAATGAGTTAAAATTACTCTAATTTCTTGGGATTTTGTTACTTATGCTGATTGATGATTTAACTTGTTGAAGAATGACCACATTCATGCCCTTTATTCTTGACATGAGAATCCTTAATATTGTTCCATTCACGTGTGGGCTAAATATGATTTTGCATGCTTGTATTGTAGTAATACAATGCATTGTAGTCAATTTTAATTAGGACTCATACTTAGAACATGAACAAATTCATTAGTCCGTAATTTAAATTAATTTAGTTCGTTTGGATTTACAAGTCCTTTGAGGATACATATCTCTAAAAGGGGCAATAATTAAGGGCAGGTTTGGTTGAATAAGTTATTTATTTAAGATGTTTGTGTGCGTGGCGGTACCTTTTAGACCATGGGATAACCCCATGTGTGTGTTGTATTCAGACGAGTTTCTCTAGAGTATAAACTTCTATTCTTGTTTGCAGATGAAATTGTCTACACCTGGTGATGTAGCTTGGAAAGACAGGGAAGCTGCTGTATTAGCTCTTGGTGCTGTAGGTGAGGGTTGTATAAATGGCCTGTATCCTCATCTTTCAGAGGTAATAATTTTTAAAAATAAATGCTTAATTTTCAAGTTGAATTCCGTATTTATATCAGCCAAGTTTGAGATGGCTCATATTCCAAAAGAACCAGCAGTTCAGATGTGTTTTCATTTGGCGTTGTTACTTATGCTCAGTTATAATTTATTTAACCCTTTCACCTTGATAAGCACCTAGGCGGTGCTTTTTCTATTATATGCTCGAGATTCTAGGCCATATTTTAGGTGTGATATGTGTTTTAACGTGCTGCTAATAGATTCTAGGGCATCTTAATGTATAATTGTCATGTAGCACTTAGAATTATGGAATCTGCAAGGTTATCTTTTTCCAGTCTCTAATGTTACAAAACACAACCTAAAACTTGCTTGTTTGGTCGGAAACTCCCTTTTTTCCTCTGTGGTACCTGTGTTTTTATAAGTGCTATGTATTTTTCCCCTATGTATCTTTCTGTTCATAAATGTTGTGCAGATTGTTGCATTCCTTATTCCTCACTTGGATGACAAATTTCCTCTGATACGGAGTATCACATGTTGGACGCTTTCACGTTTCAGCAAGTACATTGTTCAGGTAATAGATTAAGCTGGCATGTCTAGCACCAGAACCTCTTTTTTCCTGTCGAACCTGGCCCAGATGATTTGATAGGTTCCGCCTCTTGATTTTTGAGAGTTGTGAAATAAGAACACTTTTAAGTCAATGTTGTTGGAATTGCTGTTTAGTTTTTGAACTTTGACAGTATCATGGTGGTTGATATTTTCTTGTGGAATTTTTTCAATATGTTATAGGGTATCTCTCGTAAGCAAGGCCTTGATCAATTTGAAAAAGTTCTTATGGGACTACTGAGAAGAATATTGGATGATAATAAGCGTGTGCAGGAAGCTGCTTGTTCAGCTTTTGCTACACTTGAAGAGGTTTGTTTAAAGCTCTGTCTGGTCTTCCATGATTCTTTTTCTTTAATTAAATTATTTTTATTATTAACATTTCTGTTTATGCAGGAGGCAGCAGGAGAGTTAGTCTCTCATCTTGAAGTGATTTTACAACACTTGATGCGTGCCTTTGAGAAATATCAGGTTGGATTAGTGTGTTCTTTATTTCATTGAATTACACTTTCTATTTCCATTTGCACCTTGTCTAACCCAATCCTGTTTATTGTAGAGGCGAAACCTGAGAATCGTTTATGATGCAATTGGAACTTTAGCGGATGCTGTTGGAGAGGAGCTAAATCAGGCACTAATTTTTGAGTTGAATCCAGCATTTCATTAATTTTATCAATTCCTTGTTGTCTGGAGCAAAAACTTTTATTTTCATGCATCACTATTAATTATCTATGGTCTAAATATATTACATATGTTGTCTTATGGGTTACTGCAGCCTATATATTTGGAGATACTGATGCGACCATTAATTTCAAAGTGGCAGCAGCTCCCGAACTCAGACAAAGATATTTTCCCACTTTTGGAGTGTTTTACATCTGTGGCACAGGTACCTATTGAATTTATCATTATTTTGAGACCATTCAAGGTGAATGTGTTCTAATGCACGTAACTACAGACTATATTTGAACACTCGGTGTTTTATTTTGAATAATTCTGGAACTGTTGCTCCCATATTCTAGGGAATGCTTGAGGCAGTTCACTCGGGTTTATGCCTTTTTACTGAGCTCTATAATGCTTAAGATTTTAAGTCCTCCATTCTCATATGAAATTTTACTGACATGGAAATATTCAACGGTGGCCATTAAAGATTGAGTGTTTTGTCATTATTTGTTTCCATAATAAAATTAGGTTAGAGGCTAGTATATCTCCTGATATATTTCCCTAGTTTGTCTTTATACAATCAGTTACTTTATCATATAATACAGCATGCCTTCATCTGCTATTTCCATTTCCTTGTGGGTTTTATTTGTGTTTAAAATTATCAAATAATGTCCTTTTCAGGCTTTGGGTACAGGCTTCTCGCAATTTGCGCCACCAGTGTTCCAGAGATGTATAAACATCATTGAAAGTCAACAACTGGCCAAGGTTGATTGAAATCCATGTATTTACAGTTATTAGCTTTGGTATATTTTATCTATATAATTTTAACATTGTTGCTTGTTTGGTTGACTGCATTTCACGACAACTCTTGTTGATTGATGTTTGTGCCATAGATTTCTTAATTTTGTGCATGTTCTCTTATAAGGGTGTAATCTGTGAAATGGTGCTTTTTCTAACTTAGTAATGGGTAACACCTATCAGCAAATGTTGGATGGTGCTCTTATCATTTTCACAATTCTCAGTGATGCAAAGACATCTTCTATTGCTCACTTTTTGCTCCATTCTATTAATTGAATCCTAAGTACTGCAGTTTTCAATATAATTTTCTGACTTCGTCTTGCTTACGTATAGGTTAATCCTGTTTCAGCTGGAGTACAATTTGATAAGGAGTTCATCGTTTGCTCCTTGGATCTTCTATCTGGGCTTGCTGAGGGTCTCGGTCCTGGAATAGAGAGTTTGGTATGGATAACTTAATGAAAAAACTTAAAATTTTCAATTGAAATGCTCTTGTTTCTAGTTTTTTGCTCAATTAGGGTTATTTTTCTCATCTATAATCTACTGGTTGGGAAATTAGCTGAATAATGCTTAATTTTTTGCTAATTGAGTTTGGTTTGCTCAAAAGTTTGATGAACTCAAGCACTTACAATTGAGTTTGGTTTGCTCATATCATAGGTTTCACAAAGTAATTTGCATGATTTTCTACTTCAATGTTGCCTGGATGATGCTTATGATGTTCGACAAAGTGCTTTTGCTCTGCTTGGAGACCTTGCCAAGGTATGAATCTTGAGCCAGGCCTCTTGACATGGTTGTGTTTGTTTTTAGTTTTTTCGTATATTTCAAAGTTGAATTATGTAGCGCAATGTAGAAATTCCAACGCCCTACTTCAAGATGCTAAATTTTTTTTCCTTGACCTTTATTTACATTTGGATGATCATAGGTTTGTCCACTGCATTTGCATCCCCGTTTGACTGAATTTCTGGATGCTGCTGCTAACCAATTGGTATGAAAATTAAACCGTGGATGTCACAGTTATAGCTTTCATTTAAATACACTTCATTTATCTGTATTCTTCTTAATCAGAGCACCCCAAAGCTCAAGGAGACTCTATCCGTTGCAAACAATGCTTGCTGGGCTATTGGTGAACTAGCTATTAAGGTATGGGTTGACCCTGCATACTAACCTTTTAAAATTAGTTAACAATCATTGATAGCAATATCTATTTTGAGTTCTCTGTTTTGAATTCAAACTACAAGTTCTTTTTTTGTATTCTTCAATTATGGCTTATTCCCAGTGCCAGCAGCTGGGACTCATGTCTTTTTTTGACCTACTTTAATGCATTTGAGTGTCTCTTTTGCATTTATCTGTAATGCTTAACAGTTTGCGCTTGTATTGTGTCTCAGGTTCACAAGGATGTGTCTCCAGTAGTCTTGACAGTGATTTCATCATTGGTTCCAATACTTGAGCACCCTGAGGTAACTTCACTTTCAACGCAATATTTTATTGCAAATTTTAATGATGTTTAAGGGACAAATAAATAAATTAATGGATTTAATAATATTTTAAGTGAGATTCCAGCTAACATTTTTCAATCCCTATGTCATTCAACCATACATGCTAGTATTGACAGACATGTGATTGTATCTGTTTTGGTGATTGAAGGCTTTCAACAAATCTCTCATTGAAAACACTGCCATTACACTTGGAAGGTTAGCTTGGGTGTGCCCAGAAATTGTTTCTCCACACATGGAGCATTTTATGTCATCATGGTGTACTGCCTTGTCCGTGTAAGTTAATGGAACCACATTTTTCAACATAGTTTCTGCTTTGCTCTATAAATATGTGCAATCCTAATTCCAGTAGAGCTCTGTTAGGTTCATGCTCTCGAGCAAGTTTATATGGAGCCTTCGATTCTAAAAAAACATTTAAACCAAATTTTGTCATCTTCTTTATATTTTTTTATGTAGCTAATATGTCTGGTGATCTCGTTGTGCAGTCAAGGAATTTTTGCTTTAATCATTTGATGTTATGTCTTGTATGTGACAGGATACGGGATGATATAGAGAAAGAAGATGCTTTCAGAGGTTTATGTGCAATGGTATATACATGCTTCGCCATCTAGTTTCATCCACAGATTTCAGACTGAAAACGTTCTATCTAATTGTCATTTCACCTCTCCAATGGCTTGCAGGTTAGGGCAAATCCTAATGGGGCTTTGAATTCTCTTGTTTTCGTGTGTAAAGCTATTGCAAGTTGGCATGTAAGTGACGTAAATTAACATACGGGTACATGCATATGTTTACTCGGTCAATGGAACTAAATCCGCCCATCTTTTTTGGTAAAAGGAAATAAGGAGTGCGGATCTACACAATGAAATTACCCTGGTTTTGCAAGGCTACAAACAAGTAAGAAAACTTATAATTCCGCAGTTTCCTCTCCCAATAAAGGTAAATGTTGACCATATTATGGTGTTATGAGTAAGACTGATGATGAATTTAAATTTGAGCAGATGCTTAAGAATGGAGCCTGGGAACAGTGCATGGCAGCTTTGGGTCCTTTGAAGGACAAGCTGTTGCAATATCAAGTATAGTGAAAACCAAACCCATCGTTGAAAATCTAAAATCGATGTTTGTTAAAGGATTTTTCGGGGAGTCATGAAACCATGTTCCGGTAAAAGTCGTGGTACATTATTGTTTGATTTGGTAAGATGCTGCTGTCTGCTTCAATGAGAAGAAGCAAGCTTGGTATTAGATTGGTGTACAGGGTTATTTCACTTGTAATGGAAAAAGAAGTTGAGGGGTTTTTTTCGGGTTCTATGGCGACGTGTATTATTTATTGGATGGATGTTAGTTGGATCATGTCCAAGACTTCCAACAAGTTTTGATTGAAATGTTTGAGGGGAAGGGTGCACAAATATAAGTTTAGATGGCGTTTGTTGTGTCCCTACCTTATCAATAAGTTTCAGTTTGATTTTGTTGTTTCTTGTATTCTATTTCTATTGTTTGATTACTTGTTTTCACATTTACATTTTTTTGTTTTAAAAACTATTTTATTTAAAATTTTAATGGTTTCTTCTTAAAGTATAAATAGTCATGAGATTATGATCATAATTATATCCGGTTTTTAAATTGTTAATTGTGGAGATAACTTTAAAACAAAAAGAATGTAAAGACATAACGATTTAACATGGAAAGCTTAAAAAATATAGGAAAAAGATAACAAAGTTGACAGGAAATCCTCTCAATTAATTCAATAAAAGAAAAAAGGAAATACATATACAATGTAATAGGGATTAGTCAAACATTGATGAACAATAGAGAAAAGTGACACCAAAATCGATGAACAATAGTTGGGATTGATCAAAGGGTGGTTTGGGATAATGAACAAAACATTTATTTGATCTCCAAATTTCCTTCTTTATATTGAGGTGGACTATCAACTTTCTTACTAATTTTATGCTAATTTTGTTACCATTCCTACCAAAAATACAGTTATTTCTACACGCTCTAGTCAATATCTACGTGGCAAGACCGATCGGTGTGGCGGGGATTGATCCAACACTTAGCGTTTTAAGCTATTGTAACTTCCATGTGGGATTGATATGAGTGGGCACGATTCTATTGGGCTTTGATACCAAGATCACTCAATCGGGCTTGCTTTTCGAGTTTTGGCCGATTTTTCTGCATGTGTTGCGGCCTTCTCACATACTCGGTACTGTGGTACCATCACTAGCCCTTGGATTTTGTTGTGACAATAAGGGCTCCAACCAGAAGCCAAACATATACTGAACTCGACTCTAAGATGAATGTCGCTCAGGACCGAGCCATCATTTTGATAGTGCGCAGTGTCTCTAGGATCGAACTTATACTTAGAGAACTGACTTTCTTTTCTCCATAAAGCAGCGGATATGAGACAAATCTAATAACGAATAATTTGCAAGATCTTTAGTCCATGGGCCTGAACATACTCGGCTAGCNGCCACAATTCTACAAATTCTAAAAAACACAAATCAAATCATCAATACACAATTCTAGAAATACCGGTATAGCCAGCCTCAATTTCGTATCGTTCGTCTTCACAAATCAATACACAATTCTTGTCATTCGGTAAAACGAAAATTCAATTTTCGTACGTATCCATAGATAATTTCATCAATCTCGGTATCATTACAATCATATACATCCATATCGACCTTCAAAAACATCATTTTCTATTATTGGGGACTAAATATGCCGAATTATGTAAAATATGGGGACTAAATTTGCCATTTCAAAGTTTGGGGACTAAATTTGCCACGTTTTGCAAACTTTGGGGACCTTAACGGCGTTAGGGACCAAATTTGCCATAATCCTCAAACTTTGAGGACCAAATATGCACACTAAAACTTTGGGGACCAATTATGCCACACACACAAAACTTTGGGGACTGGTTTTGCCAAAAACAAAATTGTTTGGGGACTGGTTTTGCCAT
Organism: Utricularia reniformis; assembly: GCA_009725065.1. NCBI lineage: Eukaryota > Viridiplantae > Streptophyta > Magnoliopsida > Lamiales > Lentibulariaceae > Utricularia > Utricularia reniformis. Next base: position 1,098,581 of record RWGZ01000936.1, read on the forward strand.
TTTTAAACTTCGGGGACTGGTTTTGCCAAAAACAAAATTGTTTGGGGACTGGTTTTGCCATTTTTAAACTTCGGGGACTGGTTTTGCCAAAATACACAAACTTTGGGGACCAAATTTGCCAAAGCACTAAACTTTGGGGACCAAATTTGCCGCTCGCCCTTAAAAAATATAGGAAAAAGATAACAAAGTTGACAGGAAATCCTCTCAATTAATTCAATAAAAGAAAAAAGGAAATACATATACAATGTAATAGGGATTAGTCAAACATTGATGAACAATAGAGAAAAGTGACACCAAAATCGATGAACAATAGTTGGGATTGATCAAAGGGTGGTTTGGGATAATGAACAAAACGTTTATTTGATCTCCAAATTTCCTCCTTCATATTGAGGTGGACTATCAATTTTCTTACTAATTTTATGCTAATTTTGTTACCATTCCTACCAAAAATACAGTTATTTCTACACTTTCTAGTCAATATCTACGTGGCAAGACCGATCGGTGTGGCGGGGATTGATCCAACACATAGCGTTTTAAGCTATTGTAATTTCCATGTGGGACTGATATGAGTGGGCACGATTCTATTGGGCTTTGATACCAGGATCACTCAATCGGGCTTGCTTTTCGAGTTTTGGCCGATTTTTCTGCATGTGTTGCGGCCTTCTCACATACTCGGTACTGTGGTACCATCACTAGCCCTTGGATTTTGTTGTGACAATAAGGGCTCCAACCAGAAGCCAAACATATACTGAACTCGACTCTAAGATGAATGTCGCTCAGGACCGAGCCATCATTTTGATAGTGCGCAGTGTCTCTAGGATCGAACTTATACTTAGAAAACTGACTTTCTTTTCTCCATAAAGCAGCGGGTATGAGACAAATCTAATAACGAATAATTTGCAAGATCTTTAGTCCATGGGCCTGAACATACTCGGCTAGCCCCCCCATTGAACAAGCGACGAACCGCCTTCCAAAACTAGTTTCAGCTTCCAAATCTACGATGATTACAATCTGTGAATAACCACCCTATCAGTCCACGTGTCCTCCATTGAGTAGTCAACCAAAGTGATATAAAGCGGGTTTTTCTCTACAATTTCACGTTCCCCCATTTGCAGAAATTCTGGAGATTTCAAACTGCGCTCTTCTTCGTTCCTCTACGAAGATCCACCGTTCTCTTTCAACAAGCTTTCAAGGTAATCTCATGGCCCCTCGCAAAAGTCGTTATCCTATTATGTCTGAGATTTATATCGAAGAACTTCGTGTCAAGTTCTCAATTCCTACTCATTATCCAATAATGAGGTGAAAGAACGCATTCCTTGTTTCCTACCAGAGGAAATGATAACTTCTCCTAGCTACATTCTTGTGACTTACGCAGCCTTGAAAAATGTCTTTTGTTTCCCCCTTCATTCTTTTGAAGCAACAGTTCTTCGAGAAATCCATTGCCCGATTTACGCCATATTTTCTGAAAGGTTGGTATACATCGCAGCTTTAATCTTTTATTGTCGCAAGCAGAGCATTGAACCCACACTGGAATGGTTCTTTGCGATGTATTTGGCAGGGTCTCTAATCTCGTTTAAAAATGTTTTTGAGCGTTTGTTTATGATCAGTCAATTTCTTTAATAATTTTTAATTTAATTATTGTGGGGACACGAACAATATACGAGGTTGGGCCCACAATGTGTGAGCTTACGTCCTCGGGAGAGCATAGATATACATTGGTTTTCACTATAATAATCAGAGGTTATAGGTACTATCAAGATGTAATGATAATCCGAACAAAAACAACATGAAAAACGATCGAATTCACTACGTCGCACCCGAATTGAAACCAGTCGCGAGTTTTCGACCAAAACTCACGAGTACAAACAAAATGTCGCGACTAGCATCACAAAGTCGCGACTAATCTCATAACCTCGCGACCAGGGTCAAATCCGCGCAATTCTGGTCACAAACTCGCGAACAGCTACAAAATCTCGCGACAACACTCACAAGGTTGCAACTACGATCACAATCTCGTGAATACATGCACAAACTCGCGAATACACTCACAACGTAGGGACTACGATCACAATCTCGCGAATACATGCACAAACTCGCGAATACACTCACAACGTCGCGACTACGATCACAATATCGCGGCTACCTGCACAATGTCGCGAGTAAGGGCATTAACAAGGGTTCTCGTGAATTTTTGGCAAAAAGTCGCGACTAGGGCATTATCTCGCGCAAAACAAACTTTGGGAAGCGTGGTAAGAGTCTGAACCTTTTTTTGTGGCCTAGGGTCTTGTATTTATAGAAAAACTCGGCCCAATAAGTCAATTTAAGGTCCAAAAGCTCAATCTTAGTCAAATTAGCCAACCTTACTAAGAAAATATCCAATTAATCCGGAATAAGTGTCACAGCGCCCTGGAACTTCGAGAATGCACCTCAGTCGAACACTAGTAGCACGTAATGTCGAGAAAATATTCGGGAATATTCTTTACCAGTTCATTGTCTCCAAATGCTTAGGAGATAGCCAAAAATATCGCCTTAGGTCGCCAACGAGCATTCCGAGTACCAAATTACGAAAATACCCCTAGCATCATTTCCGACCGAAATCATCCATAACATCTCAAAACACCATCAGAATCCACATACGTGGGCCCGGCATGCCAAATTACTAGACTACCCCCGAAATTGCATTACTCAATAAATATAATAAAAGATCAAAAATATCATTTAGCCACATCAGACTAGCCCCGGGGGTATCATAATATAACCCCGGGCAATATCAATAGTCCTTTGGTTTGCAGATTCAGATTCTGAGTCGTAAACCACATTTTATCGGCTCGTCTAGAAGTCCAGTTTCATAAAATTTTTAAGAAACCCATGAGTAAGGCTGATATCATCTCGGTGACATTATTTTTTCAGATTTCAAGTTCAATCGAGAGTTTCACGATTTTCCAACTTGGAAGGTTTGCTCTTATACATATCTCTCTTTACTTTGCGTACCGACGCATTTCATTATACAGTGAAATTCTGATGCACCGCTTCGATTCGTTAATATTACGCAATCGAACTTTGAAAATATTTTTTACTGTCTGTCAAGAGGTTTCAATCTCGGCGTGGAGCTCTCACTTTTTGCTTTATCAAAATCTAGCTCTTCACAGCTTGGGGGGTCCGTGACTCCTCAAGTTCGCAATTCAATCTTGTTCCCGTCATGATTATCACTCTACGACCTCGAACTCATATGTGTTTTTCCTGCATAATATATCCCTATGTTCGATCAAGAACATCACTTTATCACCTCAGCCAAGAGGTCGAACTTACTCCATTGCCATTCTCATTATTTTGGGGCAATTATTTTACGTTTGTGGTCGATCGGGTGCATCTCTTATATGCAGCTCAATTATTGGCTACCTGTAAAGGCTATCGTCTATATAGCATGCTTGCTTTCTTAGTAAGGGACCGTTGAAATAAACAATGCCATGTATTTGAACATGAAGGGTAACATTAGAATTTGAGGTTGAGTTCCCAACTTTGAGGCGAAATGATGACTTTATTGTCTCTTTTACATACGATCTCATAAAGAACAAAGTGTCTTTAGCCGACATCTAAGTATAGAAGGTATGGTTCAACTGAATAATAGCTTGGACAGTCATCGAATATTATGTAGGGGGACATACCGATCGAGGTAGGGTCGTTACCTTCCCTCAATTTCTACTTCTCATATATATTATCTAAGAATTAAGATTCTTTCTAAAGTATTTATCGCTCGGAGAACTTCGCCTCGGAAGATATTAGCCGAATTCTATGGGTTATAAGAAAAGAAAACCGAGGGCTCCAACTGAGAATCATATAGGAAAACCACATAAAGTTATGGCAATAACGTAAAATTTCCTCATAAGAAAACCAATGACTGTTATATTTCTATTCACCAATTTTGATCTCCCATATATTTCATTTGATAAAATAAATCCCAGTTCCCTTTGAAATTGATTCTCTTTATTTGCGAATTTAAGATTTGCCTTTGCTTTGTTCCGTCTCTAATAAAATCTCACAACTTGATCAAGCCTGATAGTGTTTGCTATATTCGTATTATTTCGGGTAAGAAAATCCATGTCATCTATAAAACGATTTTATGACATCTTCGATGATAAATAGGATAATATGTGTCATGAACGCAATAATTCTCTAGACCGAATGGCCATAGATGAAGACGTACGCGCTATAGACCAACATGCTAATCCTTCCCTCTCATAAGTAATGAGCCCGAGGCGTCCATAAAATACTTAAGAGTCATTCGCCATATGTCGAAAGAGTATAGATCTTTCGAGGATATTTACTTGATCACTTCCATATGGATCTCGGTTAGTCATCTCTTATCGTAGGAGATCGTAACATAAGTTTCCTTGCCATACATAAGGGAATGACCCTTGACTGTCGCAACTGCGTTTAAAGGATTGATCTTAATACATCCAGGCTAGCTTCTTGGTTCTTTCAACCATAACAAAAAATACGAGACAGTCATGAGACAATTACTGGATACACCATTTATACGAAATAAAAATGCAGGCTCATCCACTTAACATAGATTCATCATGTTCATCGCTAACATAACCAAGCACCCAACAATAACTTGATTCTATTTCTTTAACTTATCCACTTGACATCCGGAGAACGGGCGAATGACACAATGTTGTTCGAGACAAATATACCTCTTCATGTGAGGCAGTTTTCACAATTTATCAAATGATTATTTTGTGCTATGGACGAGACAAACGTCTTTCTCTACATCTGTCTGAAACAAATCCACTTCGTATGCCGCTCTACAATCTTTCTCGAGAATTTCTCTGTATAGATTTGCTCATTCACCACTAAACAAACTGTCGTGTCGTAAGCTATCAAAGCTACCAAAAATGAGACCTCTTAATCATCAAATGGGCAAATATCGATGTCATTAAATATCCTTATACGACGAACATTTTAACCAGAATATTCTTTGTTGTGGGATACTTCTTCGATCACTTTGATCATAACTGTGAGTCCCCAGTTGTAGAAGAATTAAGTTGAATTCATACCATAGGGTGAATATTTGGATACTCTAATCATTTCTCTGAATGAAATCCATGAACACGATCCAATAGTCTCTTTTGTATGGGTATCACTTTACAATTTCTGTAATATCTGAGAGTGCCCGATCATAACTAACGAGAATTGATACCATAAGACCATCACTTAGTCAATTTGACTGTCAATGAAAATACGCCTTCACAAATAATGAAGTCTGTGCTATAGGACCGTACTAGGTTGGTTTAGCGAATGAAGTCATGTCATAATGTGACTTCATAACTTCTCGGATAATACACTCTTCTCTTGATAGTAAATAACTTAGCATTCCTCGTCATATAATGAAACTTCCTTTCATTTCTCTTCAATTTCTCTAATCGCCTTAAGAAAAATCTAACATCGAATAATCTGAATCAAGAAGTTAACCTCCAAAATAATAATAGATTCTCATATGATTAGTTCTCCGATTCAGAATAAATAATTCTTCGGCGTGATTTGGCAAAGACATATTTCACGAATGTGACAGGGGTTCCAGATAATCACATAAAGTTTATACGATTATTCCGATCCTGGGTACGAGTCCCCAGTAATCATAACATTTGTTGAATGCAAACCATAAAGCGAGTATTTTCCCGTTTCAATCGTTTATTCAAATGAAAACCATAAGTACGATCACAGTCACAAGGTAATCGCTCGACCATCCCAATCGCAATAAAAAATGTTTGACCTTTTAATAGGTTTCGCTCCTAGTGGACGATAGATAGTTAACCACACAAACATGTGGTTTAATAGTTTCTTTATCTGACGATAAATGACACGATTTCTTCTAGGGTAATAGTGATATGTTCTCAACGAACTTACATTCTCGTTGAGTATAAATTTGCACTCAAAATCAGTTTAACGAAGCACTTGCGTATTTGTTTGCACGTTCTATTCTGGTATAAACTTGCACAGTGACTATCGCGCTTTCCCATCCGCATTGCACCATGCTCACCACATTGTCCCACCGGTATAAACTTACACTCGGGGTCATCACGGTGCCAAATTGCACCGCATCATCACATTGTCCCATCGGTATAAACTTGCACCCGAGGTCATCACGGTGCCCACTTGCACCATGGAATCACATTGTCCCGTCGGTATAATTTGCACCCGAGGTCATCACGGTGCCCACTTGCATCGCGGCATCACATTGTCCCATCGGTATAAACTTGCACCCGAGGTCATCACGGTGCCAACTTGCACCGCGGCATCACATTGTCCGGTTGGTATAAACTTGCACCCGAGGTCATCACGGTGTCAACTTGCACCGCGGAATCACATTGTCCCGTCGGTATAAACTTGCACCCGAGGTCATCACGGTGCCCACTTGCACCACGGCATCACATTGTCCCCGTCGGTATAAACTTGCACCCGAGGTCATCACGGTGCCCACTTGCACTGCTGCATCACATTGTCGCCGCCGTTATATACTTGCACTCGGGGCCATCACACTCTCGCCGCCAGTATATACTTGCACCCGGGGCCACTGTGGAAATGGACCAGCCTTCGACGAGGGCGCGACCCTCGCCGGCGTGTCATGGAGGAGTCGGGTATATACTTGCACCCCGTTTTGCCACGAAAACATGCTCGGTACTAAGCCGGCTATCTCATAATAAATCAGGCCCCTTGACATATTCCAACAGTATATATGTATAGCAGATTCTGCTGCAGACAGAGAGACTCATCACGTTTAAAGTACTTTGTCTAGTATCTAATTTGACGAGTTTGAAAATGATCAACTATACGACAGGCGGTGCATTGTATTTCTAATCTAACCTATTATTTAATTTCCATCCTCCATCATACTAAAATGCAATGAACCTACTCCTATCTTACCAGTCCCCTAGTCGATTGAATTCATGTCGTCAGAAAAGATACATAAAAATCAGAATATAGTAAAAAGGAGGGGGATTTTCATCTTAAAAAGATCGACGAGTCGCGTCTATATATAATACTTGTGCAAATTGGAAATATGTCAAGTCTGTGGCAGCTCCTCTCCGCTCATGCTCACAATCTTATACGCTCATTCAATCATCACCACCATAATCTCATACAACGTATAACGTGCAACGATGTTCAACCACCGTAATCTCATCTTTCTTTAATCACAAGTTACCATGGCGAGAAATATACTTGGAACTGAATAAATATACTTGCAATTGAATACTAACAAGGCTTGCATGTTGGACTTCGGCAGCGATACGTTCGATCGATCACATGATTTACGACAACGTCATGTGACCATAAGTATACAATCTTTCATTTCCCGAATATGTTGTGTATATGTGAGTCCAAGCTCTTCCATACTTTAATATGGATCCTCTAAAAACCAACCATGATCAACCTTTCTCAAGTTCTCCATAACCTCTCATTTTGCTACGAACTTTATTTCTTACATTATCGCTGTCGAAACGTAGTATAAAACTTCTCATGATCCTTCAAAAATTCACAAATAGGATTCAATGGGTGAACTCGGATCGGAACTAGGTTCGTGGTCATATTATTGCTATTGACACCGTCGCCTATCCTTGGGAACCATCACATATTCCACATGACAATCCGTATATACTCATGTAACCTCCTATCATTTCATATAATCGGTAAATAGTGTTGACTTGGAACTTCCAACTTTCCGCAACAAACATTCTCGCCAACCATTTTGTGTACATATATACAATCAAGCAATATGTGACCAAATTCCTCCAATGCAACTACGTATCCGCTCATTTTCCATGTGAGGTTCATGTGTATCACAAGTGCCCCAAGCAATACACACAACCACCACAAAACGGTTAGAAAACCATATGACCTCTCCCAAGAATCATTATGCCATTCCGAATAATAACCTATACTTGAATCCCAATATGAAATGGTAGAAAACATCGGCAACTAATTGAACTATTGGAGAACATACTCTTCCAAATATCCGGCAAAAGTACATGGTCACGTCATTGAAGTTCATCAAACTAACATGGATCTCAAGTATCAATATTGAGGAGATCCTTAGGCGTTTCAATATGGGCCGATCTTGTGAATGATAATCACCCTCGCAAGCGGAGGTATGTAAATGTACCGGGTATCTTCGCCATATACCCCTCTTCTTTATCACCAAGGACCATATTGACCTCCAATATATCCCTGCCACAAAGTAAAATCCTTTCAACCATCAAGATATCCCCAATTCTCGATAAATGGACCAAAATGGAATAGTAAAACGCAACCGAAATCCGACCCGGAAAATATTACACCGCCACATCACCATGTGATTGTAAACATAAAATGGAGCCTCCATAAATTTTCGAAATGCCGAAAATCGGCTTTTTCCAGACTTTTTTTTTTTGCAACCCTTTCATCCCTTTGGAATGTCTTTGACACATATTCATGTCATACGATAATCTTTCAATGCACTCATAAATAGATCCCCTCCGGATGAAATCCCTCTCCAGAGGTTGGTTAGACGTTCCCAATACTGAGGACTCTTCCGGTGTCACTTATTGAGTCCCCAGTAAAATATCATTCCTTTCGTCTTCTACTACATAAGGGTTGCAATCTGATACACTTTCTTCATCTATATCACTCTCATGTTAGGAATCTCGTATCCTCACAATAGATAACAAGCTCCAAGCTCAGCATAAGAGCTCTCAATGGGATTAAGTCTCGGGTCCCCACGGACGGCGCCAAACTAATCTCGTCTAAAAATGTTTTAGAGCGTTTGTTTATGATCAGTCAATTTCTATAATAATTTTTAATTTTATTATTGTGGGGATACGAGCAATATACGAGGTTGGGCCCACAATGTGTGAGCTTACGTCCTCGGGAGAGCATAGCTCTACCTTGGTTTTCACTATAATAATCAGAGGTTACAGGTACTATTAAGATGTAATGATAATCCGAACAAAAACGACATGAAAAACGATCGAATTCACTACGTTGCACCCGAATTGAAACCAGTCGCGAATTTTCGACGAAAACTCGCGAGTACAAACAAAATGTCGTGACTAGCATCACAAAGTCGCGACTAATATCATAACCTCGCGACCAGGGTCAAATCCGCGCAATTCCGGTCACAGACTCGCGAACAGCTACAAAATCTCGCGAATCGACGCAACACTCACAACGTTGCGACTGCGATCACAATCTCGTGAAAACATGCACAAACTCGCGAATACACTCACAACGTCGCGACTACGATCACAATATCGCGGCTACCTGCACAATGTCGCGAGTAAGGGCTTTAACATGGGTTCTCGCGACTTTTTGGCAAAAAGTCACGACTGGGGCATTATCTCGCGAAAACCAAGCTTTGGGAAGCGTGGTAAGAGTCTGAACTCTATTTTGAGGCCTCGGGTCTTGTATTTATAGAAAAACTCGACCCAATAAGTCAATTTAAGGTCCAAAAGCTCAATCTTAGTCAAATTAGCCCAACTTACTTAGAAAATATCCAATTAATCCGGAATAAGTGTCACAGCGCCCCGGAACTTCGAGAATGCACCCCGGCCGAACACTAGTAGCACGTAATGTCGAGAAAATATTCGGGAAAATTCTTTACCAGTTCATTGTCTCAAAATGCTTAGGATATAGCCAAAAATATCGCCTTAGGTCGCCAACGAGCTTTCTGAGTGCCAAATTACGAAAATGCCCCTGCATCATTTCCGACCGAAATCATCGAGAACATCTCAAAACACCATCAGAATCCCCATACGTGGGCCTGGCATGCCCAAATTACGAGACTACCCCCGAAATTACATTACTCAATAAATATAATAAAAGAACAAAGATATCATTTAGCCACGTCAGACGAGCCCCGAGGGTATCATAATATAACCCCGGACAATATCAGTCCTGAAGGGGAAATTGATTATTATGGACCTGGAAGTTATATTATATTGCAACTTGAACATCGGTATGTGCTCTCGTTGACAAAGAGGACTCTCTCCATGAATGGGAGTCCTACTATCTCTGGATCGAGATTCCGAAGGAAGAGAGCATGGGTATTAGAACTTGGATCGGATTCCAAAACATAAAGCTTGATCGGTCCAGATTCAATTCTTCCCCACAGGTCATAACGGAGACCCTGGCTCACTTTCCTCCTTCATTCACCTCCTTGAGGACACCTACATCACTTGAGTTATACTGTTTATTACGCATTAATCCTTTACGAGCGAGTTCTCGCCAGGAACAAGTTCTTGGTAAGTGATGTGAGCATCATGACTTTGTCAGAGCGGTCAACATGTTAAACACGTCCAGGGACCCAACCGTCTAGGCGCGGAAGGTGCTTATAGTAAACACTGATGTAGTCCAACCAAGAGATGGTTATTTTGCGAAAAAAGGTAAAATACTTAAATAAAAACAAATGAAACATCGCCCGGGATTACGAAAGAAAATGATGCCGTAAAATGAATAAGGCTCTAGAGCTTTGCCTCACACTAGTCATTTGCCTGGGAAGCCAGCTTTATTTTTTTTGTTGGGACCAAGGTTTGACACGAACTTAAATAACAATGCCGAGCAATTCCTGATCCCCTTTTATAGAAGAAATCCCTCAGTATGAAAGGAACTTAAGGGTCATATGGAACATAATGTTGAAATACAAATATTTTAATTCATAAGTAGAGTGATATCATATGTAATTGGCTTGACCATTTTCAATGTGATTCATTTCTCTTATGAACTTAGCGACACTATTCCGGTTCATTGAAACATGAATTTATATATGGTATCGGAGTTGTAGGGTGGATTTCGGGTTGGTCTGTATCGGTTTTGACAAAAAAATTATGGTAGAAAAGCATCGGACTTAGGCGACATTAATAGATCGACATATGATTCGTGCACTACCGAGCATATTGAAATAAGCCTAAACCGGGCCAATGTCAGTTCGACATGAGGAGAAGTGTTGAAATATTGTCCCACATCAGTTGTGGAAATACAAATATTCTATATTATAATTATAGTGATATCATAAGTAATTAGCTTCGTCTATCCATTTCAATGTGATTAACTTCTCTTAAGAACTATGCTACACCGACACTCTTCCGATCCATTGAATCCTTAATTTCTATATGTAGATGGTATAGCCTCGAACATATGAAGGCTTTTTCGTCCCATGATGACGTTGTAGGCCAAGTTCACATCCACAATTACACACTCCATTATCTCAATTCGGTCCAAAATGCCGCTCCCCAAAGTCATGGGGAATCGGGTTTTCTCGCAAGAAGTGATGTTCCTCTTATCGAAGACTCAAAGGGTAGTATTAGCTCTCATCAGATTAGGGCCCCTTGTTCCAAGAATCTTAGCAACTTCTGTTTCATAAGGTTGTAGGAAGCCCGGTGTTCACCAGAATTCTATAGACCTTTCGTGCGACAACGAATACTATGATGGTTAGGGGATCTTCGTTGGGTTCTACAACCCCCTCACGGTCTGAGATCGTGAAAATAATGGGATCTCTCGAGCTCAATTCATAAGTCGGGAAGCCAACATATTTTACCAAGGCATTTGAATCTTCTCATGCCCCGCGGGCTTCTCGAGCGAATTTCTTCCTCTCTGAGATTGACTCCCTGAACCATCTTCCTCCAGAAATCACATAGATTTCTCCGAAAACCTCTATTTCTTCTCGGTTCGAAGCCTCATGTTCGGGAAGATCAGCTTCGGGCCCCAGGGGTGGAGCAAGGTCTTGGTTTTGCTCCCTAACCCATTCATTTCGTGGAGTTCTGCCACCCTGGCCACGAAAATTCCTTCTTCGGCCCTAACCTCAGTTCTCTAGACCGTTCGGGTCTCTTTCAAATTATGCATAAGGGATCTTCGGTCCTCAGCGCAATAATTATTCTTGGGGCGACTACGATTGTCTCGCCCCCTCAGTCTATACTGATACTCATTCTAATGCCCATGTAGAGGCTTCTCATTTCTTTTTTCTCCATGACTTTTCAGGGTCTGCCTTCCCTTCATCATGGCCGAGACAGTTTCTTGCAGGAGAGCGCATTTCAACGTGGGATGATCAGTATTATAATTCAGTTCACAATACACCCCGTTCAACTTTGGTTTCCATTGCAACCTTATCATCAGATACAACCCCACTTCCCAGGGCTGCTTCTTCTGGTGCCGAACTTGGTTTCAAAACATGCTATGGACCCCAAGCAGAACTATTGCAAGGGACTTTCGCGACCCATCACCTAAAGCTTTGTCTACCTTGATATACTTGTTTATCTTTTGTAGGAGCTTACTCAAGGTGAGGGAGGGCTTTCACAAGACTGGTCTATAGGCCACATGGACCAAGTACCTGCTGAAATATATCAATCTTATCTCTGAGATCAAGCTTGCTTCCTCGAGCCTTCTTATTGAACTTTTGCATAGAGGATGTGAGACTAATCTTGGAGGGAGTGTACCGAAGCTGGTACAACTCCTGGCGGCTTTAGGGCAGCCGTACATTTGAGGCAAATGACTCGTAGAACGCAAGAATGAATGCATCATAGGACTTGATGGTTCAGGTTGGGAGGTTTTTTAACCACATGCGAGCGTCTCATTGTAATCCAGCTGCGAAGATCTCGTGTTTGAGGGCCTTAGAGGCTCGGACAGTGCGCATGTGCAGCTCGAAGTCTGCCACATGACCAATCGGGTTACAATTTCCTTAAAAGTGGGCAATCCTTAAGAATTGCGAAAGGATAGATATGGGCAATCCTTAAAAGCCCGGACAGTGCGCATGTGCATCCTAGATTTTTCAAAGAAAGAGAGCATCAGATCTCCTAATACGACGGAGATGCGGCCAGAACGTTGCGCTGAGGCGTGAGCAACATGCACATTATCCCAACAATCATAATCCCTTCTGAAGGGATTGGAGCCTCCATGGCTTTATAAAAAATGTTTGGATTTCTCCCGAGGTTGGGTTCAAAGGTCTGTTCCGTTCACAAGATGTCCAGGACTCTGGTCAGCTCCAGGAAGCAATGTTTTCTTCGATCTTGATCAATTTCAGGGACCGGGGTTTGTTCTCTTTGTGCAAGCAAGGGCACATGCCTGCCCCTTCAAGTGGTGATGTCGTGCAGCATTATCTCCAATTCTACGGGGGCAGGGCTAGAACCAATAGATTTGTAAGGTGTCTTGAGTTGATCCAAAAACTTGTGTTAAAAAACTTTGGTTAGATCTGTTCACAAAAATCAGATCTGCACATGCCTGCACCAGTAGTAGCATTATACTACTGAAAACTTATGTCTACACATTATACTACTGAAAACTTATGTAATAAGCAGTATAACTCAAGATCTAATTTACTGAAAACTTGTGTTCAAGATCACTGCTTATAATAAGCAGTGATCTTGAGTTATACTGCTTATTACGAATTAGATCTGCACATGCCTGCACCTTATGTAGTAGATTTACGTACACAAGTTATCGGCAAAATCAGCCTCAAAGTTCGTAAATTTTGGTAAAATTAGTCCCCGGCCAATTTTAACACCATTAAGGTTAAAAATTGAAAATCGGGTCGGTTTTGACATGTTTACCTATTCAAATCGAAACATGTAAGAAACTTTATCTGATTTTCATGACAATCCAAAATTTTTGTTTTGAAACGGATCGATATAACGACTCGTTTTGTATACCACACAGTGGCGACGACGTATACTAATTATTATATCAAACGGTGTGATTACATGTACTAATTGCACGTTTCGAAGACTTAATTTGTCAACCCAAAGTTTAGGACTGAATTTGCCAAATATACCAAAATTAAGGGATTGAAATTGACTATTTAAACTTTGAGGACCTCAATTGCCACAATCAAGTAAGTATGGGGACCAATTATGCCACACACATAAATATTTGAGAACTGGTTTTGCCAAATCCCCTAAATTATGGGAATATATTTTGCCATGCTAAAACTTTGAGGACCTCAATTGCCAAATCAGCAAACTATATGGACTAAATTTGCCAAAATTAGAAAACAATGAGGACTAAAAATACGTGTCGCCCAAATTAATTAAAGTGGTCATATTAGGAAGCATTATTTTTTGTTATTATTATCATTTTTAATCATCCATCAATTAAATGTGATATTGATTAATATATTGATGATGGAATGATATACAGTATCAAATATAAATAAATGAGAAAATTTTAAGGATAATCTTTCGAACTTAAAAATAGTGTAAAAGTCGTCGTGTAAGAAGCATTCCCTGTAAGTTTAATAATCGCATAGTTGTCCCCTCCCTCGAAGACTCTAAAATTGTTTATATCTAAAGTTCATTATGGTTTTGGGATTTTTCATAGACCCTCAATTCTTTACATATATACAAAATGACCCATATTATTTAGTATTTTGATATTTGACTTTGAAGATACTAAATCATTCACAATTGACCCTAACATATTATTTCCTTTATTCATTTTTTGTCTGTTATTTACTATTTCGAACTCGATGTGCGAGACATATTTAAGTATTTTTACTCTTTTGAACACCGAAAAATGTGGAAATATTGAAGTGATTGTATGTAGTCCAAATGAATGTTATGATATTTGCATTGAGAACTACCTTCATATTTATACCATAGTGTTACTCCATATTTCACTAGACATAAACATATGTGACCTTCGATAATTATATCAAACATGAGGGTCAATTATGAATGATTAGTATATTCAGGGACCAAATATCAAATTATCAAACAACATGGGTCATATTCAAACATGAGTTCGGGGTCAAATATCCCGAACTGATGGAGGTCCAAGTTATTCTGGATTGGTTTGTGATAAGAAATTAACCTACAAGATCCAAGATCTGAAACCTGGCACTAATTTGGCCCACTTAAGATAACAGGGCCCGAAGGGCCATATAGCTAAGGAAGCCCGAAGGCCCATTCAATCGGCAGGACCAAAGGCCATGCGAACAGCGGTCTTGAAGTGCTTCGTGGACTGATCCTTTGAATCGGTTCAAAACGGTTACGGCGAGCAACGAGCACACTCACGTTTTATGTCAGGAAAAACGACATTGTTAGAGACGGTTACATAGCGTTTTCCACACAAGATTCCCCTCTATAAATACAAGATAAAGTCGTTGGCTCAGGAGGACATTTTTTACGCCAGGGGACCCTTTTTCACACGTGTAGCCCTATACTATTGTCACTTTGACTCTCGCTTCCTCCCTTAGTCATCTTCTTAGCATGTGTTTCGTTGTAACCTTCATTTTTTTATTAATGAATTCGTCGTTTTTTCCCCTTCTTCAGGGTTTTCGACGTTAAATTGTCTTATTCATTGCTTTATTTGCATTCTTACTATCGTTCCCCCAATCTAAGCAAATCATAAGACATGTTCCGATAATCTCAGACTTGTTGACTGTTGGTACCCAAGTCTTTTAGATAACAACAGTTATACAAAAGTGTATAAGGCTATCTTTAGCGTTGGGTCGAGTCAGCATTTTCTCTTTCCTAAGAACTTTGACGAAAGAAAGTGTCTCATTCTATTTCCTCAAGGTTTTCAAAAAAAAAAATTATAAATTTATAATTTTTCAATTATTATAAAAATATATAATTTTATATATTGATTTTATCGATACTATTTTGATTGCTCGGTACAAGTTGTGTGAAAAATGATTGATTTGTGATGATATATAAAAAATAAAAATGATAAATGTTCGGGTAGTGTTGTAGGGATCAGACGAAATTTATTTATAAAATTAAAGAATGAATATATGTACCACGAGAAAGTTAATGTGGATGAGTGAATGAAGTTTCCGGACGGACATCATTGGAGAAAACCTAACCTTACAACTCTTACAAGTTTTCGGCATATAACACCAATTATATCAACTTTAGGTTTTTATATATTATTTGTAAACTATATAGAAATGGTATTTGCATTGAGTCATCCACAAACACTACTTATAAATAAATCAAAGAAGTGCAAATTAACAATGAATATAAAAAACAATGATAAAATATTAAGTCTTTTGGTATTTAATTTTTAAAGAGATATAAAATAATGATGAATCACTTTAAATGTTGAAAAGAGATCTATTTTTTAATAAAAATATTAAATACATAAAAAGAATATTTTCTAAAAAACATTTTATATTTATATAGTTAATGATGCATTTGCTTAGGGATGCTTGGAGCTGATTCTCAATTTTTTGATGGATCAACAAAATGATGGTTTGAATTCGATCCACATGTTGATTCTCAATTTTTACGGATGATATGTGGATATCATAAATAAACAATTATCACTTTTAACAAATAAATGATTTTTAGTTGCATAAAAAGACCTCATAAATTCTAAAAAAGTACGCAATGTTTCTCATTTTTAAATTTCCGGAATTTTAAACATTCTTAATACATTATGACTTGACAGAATTGAATGAACAAATAAAAAGGCTAAGAAATAAATTATAATACTTGACAATAATAACTATGGCATTTAGAGCTTTAAAAATTTAAAATTAACATAATAATACAATACATCAAACTTCAATACATATATAACATAATATATTACTAAAATCGGATCGGACCAATGTTTTCTAAAACCATATCCGATCCGGATTAATAATTACAATTTTGATATCCAGAAATACGATTCGTTACTTCGGATATTCGCATCACGAGGTTCTTTGCACACCCCTAATATTGCTATATTTGCATTAATTTTCTTTTTTTTAAAACAAGATTTATATTAATAACATAGTGTAAGAAATAAACAATAAATATATATGGAATAATGGTAAATTTTGTAATTATTAGTTATACGTATCGCACGGAAATGGGTGGGAAATATTCCTTTTTAATATGGTTTGTGAAAATCTTGTTAAATAATAATAATGTTAACAAATCTTTGATATTTTTGTAATAACATGGTAATGTGGTGGTTGTGGTTTGCCTTAGTTTTGCCATTTACCATTAGTTAAAAGACCCGCCAAAACTTTTGGCCAAAATGAGATTACATGGGGATTGACTTTAAATTATACATAGGCACGAGATTAAACTAAAACATGCGAGACTTAAAAAATGGTTCACGCACTACCATTGATTTCTCAAATTTGCAATGTTTTTATGTTGACCGGTAGACCGTCGGTATACCTGATTGTACTTCGAGAACCAGCATCGGGTTTTAGGTCGAATCTCGATTTTTGTAAGGTCTGACCTTAAAAAATAATTATTTTTGTATTTTTTTAAAGAATTTTGGTATTGTCCGGTATATCAAACCGGTTTGAAAACATTACAAATTTTGTTCCCTTAATAATTTTGGTTTTAAAAGTATGTTAAAGGAAAATAAAGTCTCGTTTTTGTACAGTTTAAAAAAACTGGACTCGAAATTTACTGTATATGTCAAATTCGTGTTTTCAATTTTGACCAAATTCATTCTCAGACTTTGGATACTAATTTCAAGCATTTGGTATCAATATGGTCATATATTTTGAGGATCAATATTGTAAAAAATGCAATTCGTGAACTAATTTATACAAAAAAATATCGACTAAATTTGCATGGCACACCGAACACAAGGACATGTCGATCCGAGTGTAGTAACTCTTCAACATAGATACATTAATCAAAGGATTTCACATGGAGACGACAATGTTGATCATATCGTCTTCAAGCATTGAGATAAGACCTTAAGGAAGGTGTATGTTACATCTAATATAGCTCTAGTGCTTGATAAATGAGGATTTTAAGGGATATTGAAGATTTATAGACTACAGTTAGACCAACATTTTTTAACTTTTTGATTGAAAGATGGCGTTGATAGACGCATGCATTTTATCTCTTCGGTAATGTAAGTTTTTTTAATTTGTTGATAGGTGCAAATTGACCTAAATCTTTGATGTCGTCGTTATTATCTTATATGTCGTTGTTACTTTGCAAGATGTATAGGTCATAAGGGACGTGGCCATTGATGGAATTGCAATTGTTAGCCTTAGAAGAGTTTGCATGTTGATGAATACATTCAATTTATCAACCATAGATTGTGATGGACACCATCTCCTAGTGATATAAAGGGAATGTGTTATTTTCTATGGTATTTAGGTAAATAATTCTTTCAAGGTTAAATAAACATCCATAATGAAATTTTCATAATAGATGTGCTCGTGCGATTATGACACTTTTAGTATGCGCCATCTTATTTCAAGACACACATGGGATCTAGTCAAGTTGATGTTGCTAGATCTATTATGAGACGACGACAAAATCAAGCAACTAAGCTGGGGGTGTGTTTGTATCGATTGTGCAAATGAGCATTGGGGTGAAACCCCCTAATGGACCGTTAGTCTTCTACTTGTACACAATATTATTTGGTAATTATTTACTTATCTTACATAAACTCTTATTTTTATCAGGTATGGACATATAGTAGGATGTCAAGCAAATGTCGACAATTCTCCCACATATTCGAGGGAGTCAATTATGACCTGACTAGTCTATTGATGTTTGGTTATAGGTATGATATTTATCAATTATGTTTACTGTAGACAAAAAATGTACTTATAAAATAATTAGTATTTTAGATACAAGAGAACATTGATCGAAGTGCGTTTCCACTCATCAGTTGAGCATTTTTCGTAACTCCATTGATTAGCCTTGTCTAACATGAGTTACTTTCCGGATTTAGTTATCAGTTTTTTTGCGAGTGTCGATTAACATTAACTATTAATTTAACAGTTCACTTGGGTGTCATACTTGAGGTTTATATTGTGCACTTTGATCATCGAGTGCATGCCCTATAAATCTATATACGAGTCCACTTATGTTTTTCAGTATCGTAGAGCCCCCACAACATAAAAAGTGTAATGCGGCAGTTGGCCTAACCAGTGAGCATTTCAAGGCAGATTGATTGTCACTACAATGAAACCCGTGAACATTGGGTTGAAACACGACAAGCTTGTGAGGTGATTCATGTGGAAAGGGTACAATAGTGGACATCTTGATTTGATCTCATATATCATCCGCGTGAATGTGAAACTTCAGAGAGCACTTTCTACACATGGTACAATACACCATCTAACATAATGCTAGAACATATGGCGATGATGTGGATATTCTATTAATTCATGCACCATACACCTGCACCTAGTGGTGCTTTTCCAATATTATGTGGAAGCATCTTTTCTCGCCCGATGCCCCAGCATTGCCTCGACTGGTCCTGCATACATGCCTCCTCTAAACCATCAAAAAGTAAAGAAGATGAGAGCAACTGAAGCTGATGAGCACTGAGGTTGATGTAACCAAAGTATAAGGACCTGTGCATTGGTGGACATCTTGAGCCACAGAACCGTGTTCCATGTTGTAAAGCATGCATGCATGGGAGTAAGTGGATTATCCATCTCATGAGCACGTTTTTCTAGCCAAGTCAATATTTTTGCATGTAATCTGTCCACGACCATGTTTAATGCACTGCACCTCACCAACTTCACGATATGTCCCAATAATGCATCTCATAGGAGTTGGCTTTCATTCTTTGTTTTGTGTACCACATCTAATTAGCTGAAGCAAATGCATGCAAAATAACATATTAAAATACATTTATCTCACGTGTACAATTATTATTAGAGCAAACATGCATGTTTTAGTTCATGTACACGAGCTCTTGGCGCCGATATATGTAAACAGCATGTGTATGGTAGAATCTAGAATCGACTATGCTTGAAATCAGATATATGCAAACTTTTTCATTATACTGATAACACACTAGACTTGATTTTTAGTTAATGTGCCATGTCATTTCCAGGCATCAATTGCAAGAGCCCACTTGTGTAGAGTCAACCACATGTACGTGCGATTGATCTTATCTCTAATTTCCTCCCTCGAGTTTCTCCATTTAAAAATTTTTCGTGGTGACTACTACTCTGTATACAAGCTTTCTGACTTCTTTGTTCTTGATATGAGTATTTTGAGTAGAATTCAAGTGTCTCAAACACCATCATTGATGCAAACAACCTGTTTGGAATGTATTCATTGACTCGAGTACAGAGTTATTTTTACATGTTGATATGAAAATATACAAGTTGAGTTACAGTGGAACACATTAGTATCCATGTGCTTAATGAAACAAGTATAATAATTGATGCTCTTCTCATAAACCAAAGCATACTTCAATAAATAAATGATCACCGATATCTTTGCAAATTGTAATAAAAGCTTATGCTCATATTGTGTATATAGGTTAGTTGTATTGATAGAAATCATGGGGGTGAAATGCTGATATGCATAAGTACAAGGTCTGAATGACCAATAAACATAATGAATAACTTTATCATTGTCGCACAAGTCACATTCTATTATTCTGTCAAGATACCTCCGATCTACTCTCTCCATGGTGACTCCTAGAAATCATTGACCAACTCAAAAGAACGTTGCATCTTGTGTCATGTCTTGTCATAAGAAACAATAAATCAATATGTAACATGCATCTGGTTTCTCGTGTCTCTCACTTTCAACTTTGCAACAAAACATAAAATATGTTGCACTTAATACTTTGCAACATCTCGTTTCTCGTATCTCTCACTTTCAACTTTGCAACAAATCATTTACCTACTTTGCTACACATGTACTACACTATATCACAAACAATAAAATTCAATGTCATGTTTGGGTGCTTCGTTGACATATTACTAGAACCACAAGAATGATGAATCTTTCAAAAACTGTCAAACCTTATCCTTGGTATCACATTTTGCTAGGAGATAAAATAAAAAAATTGTTTCATTCTTTAAGAAACACTAAATCATCCTGAAATTTGGGGCACTATCTATCACCTTGAACTGAAAACGTCGAACAATATGAAAGTAACAAAAAAATACTAAAGTCTTTGAAGTCCATTCCGACCACCAAATCGGGATTCAATAAGTTGTAGGAGGAATACGCATGGCGAGGTTTTGCATAAGAAAAGTCACTGTGAGAGTATCTTTGGTACAACATGTGGTCGATTGAATATCCGGATAAACTCATGTTAACAAACAAACAAGCATAGAAGCATCAACAACTGTGTGGGGGTATCGATTTATCCCCCATTATAGCATCCGATCATGGTGATGGAGGTTCAGTTTTAGATTCCCCATATCTAAATGAACTTGTGTGTCATCCTGATCATATTCAACATTTGGATGATTTTCCAGTTGTACCATACAAGTACCATTATCTTAATATGTATGAAAAAAATTAACAAATTATCTATCACATATCAGGTTGTCATTGTCTTCTCAACAATTCCATGAACTAAGAAGATTCACTCATTTGTGAATGTTGCCAAATGGATTATAATAGCATAACATATCCATAAATTCCTTCAAATAAATTAAAACCTTAAACATGTACTCAATTTAATTATGCATCATTAATAACGCACATATTGAAATACACAACATAAATCATAATTTAAATTGAAATAGAATATATAAACTCATAAAAAAATATGAAAGTATTATACCCAAGGTTCTAAAATTGGTATCACGAACCCATGATTTTTTTGGGATCCCACATTATTCACATTGTTTATGAATGAATTTGGTATTAGTTTGTTGCATAAAATGGGTGTTAGATTTGATGTTGTCGTTGGGCCTCCGAAGATTCATGTGTTGGGTCAGAAGCCTAATTTATCTTTATAAATATATTGTATTAGTTGAAATGTTGTATTAGAGTTTTCACATTCCAATTAAAAAAGTTTTAAGCAGTATTTTCTCTCTAGTTCGATACTCAGCGTTTTCAAGTAGGTGGTCTCATAGCTTTGCTACGAGACCATCCTAATCGTATTTTTATGTTTTTCTTTTACGTAATTGCACGATATATCAAATATTGGTTATATCGTTCTTCTTTTGAATAAGGGTTATTAACCCTATATCGTTCAACATTTTCGTACTTATTTTACAAATCGACGCTTCTAGTTCGGAAGCTACAAATTTCCTTTCATTGTGACAACTGTGGGATTTTTGAAAAGATTGTGGGTTTGTTTCGAAAATGTTGAACTTTTGCATTTTGAAGTATTTTAGCTTTGTCCTTAGAAAATAAGTGGCTCATTTTGGAATGTGAAAAAAATCAGTTCCTAAAACTTCAACAACACTTTAAAGGAATTCTTAATATTTTGATTTTATTCGGGATTTTTCGAAGTTATGGAATACCTTGTGAAATTTGAAGAAATGGCAGAGAAGTTTGTTCACGGATCCAATATCTACCTTCAGGAAATGTTCAAGCTCAATATTGAAAAGTTGGTCAAAGAAAAGATTCTGATTTTTCATATTTAGAAAACAAAAGATGAGTTTTTTGGGCTATTTGGCTGCTGGAAAAGGGGAGTGTTATTCACACAAGCAGAGGCCATTGAAAGAGAAGATTGAAGGTTCTTTTCATTGTTTCAGTGGAGCCCAGCAAATGAAGTGGCAGTCTTTTGACATTCAAGAGGCAGAGGTGAAGTTAGTGTTATCAAATCACTCCAATAAAGACACGATGCATCAAGTTATATGGAGCAAAATAAAGAGTCTCAACATAAAAATTGATTATGCTATTCATCATGGGTAAAAGAAAAAAATATATTTGTTGATACTTCCAACACTTCAACCTACAAATTATAAATTGAAGAAAACCATGCCAGACTTCAATTTTGAAGCTACAAAACTTCTTTCAACCTCTATTTCGTAGATTGAACGAAACAAGCCAAAACTTCTTTTTAACATCAAGTTCGTATATTAAAAAAATTAAATCAAAACTTCTCTTAACCTCAAGTTTGTATGTTAAAAGAAACAAGCCAAAAAACTTCTTTTAGTCTCTAATTTGTAGGTTAAATGAAACAAAGTAAAAACTCATTTTCAACCTTATGTAGGCTGGAAAAAGCCAAAATCAAAACCATTCCCAAAACCAAGCTTTACCGATGATACCAAAACAAATGAACGGGAATACAAATGATTTCGAATTATAACATCAAGGGGGGAGTGTTAGATTTGATGTTGTCGTTGGGCTTCCGAAGATTCATGTGTTGGGCCATAAGCCTAACTTATCTTTATAAATATGTTGTATTAGTTGAAATGTTGTATTAGAGTTTTCACATTCCAATTAAAAGAGTTTTAAACCGTATTTTCTCTCTAGTTCGATATTCAGCGTTTTCAAGTAAGTGGTTTCGTAGCTTTGCTACGAGACCATCCTAATCGTATTTTTATGTTTTTCTTTTAGGTAATTGCACGATAGATCAAATATTGATCATATCGTTCTTCTTTTGAATAAGGGTTATTAACCCTATATCGTTCAACATTTTCGTACTTATTCTATAAATCGAGACTTCTAGTTAGTAAACTATAAACTTCCTTTCATACGCCAAAATGATACTTTTTGCAACATGAATAAAAGAATGAACACTTTTTTTTCTGGAATACAGCTAATAATCTGCAGACTGGGAAACTCCCACGATTTCCCCACGGCTATCAGTACTTGTACGCGTCAATGTAATAAGATATCCATTTTATG
This sequence comes from Utricularia reniformis, assembly GCA_009725065.1. Lineage (NCBI taxonomy): Eukaryota > Viridiplantae > Streptophyta > Magnoliopsida > Lamiales > Lentibulariaceae > Utricularia > Utricularia reniformis. Next base: position 1,122,091 of record RWGZ01000936.1, read on the forward strand.
CATATTTAAATATGTACCTGCAGAGATATCAGCCGCAATTGTATAACATGATACCACAAGGTCACTCTCAGTCATCGTCCTCCGGTAGCCGGAAGTCACAGAAAGGGTTGCCTAAGAAAGTAAAGAAGTCAGGGGAATCAAGTAGCGGTCGACATCCGAGGTATATTGGTATACGTCTCCGTAGTGGTAAATGGGTATCGGAAATTCGAGAACCCAAGAAAACTACTCGTATTTGGTTGGGTACTTATACTTCACCGGAGATGGCTGCTGCGGCTTACGATGTGGCGGCGTTGGCTTTAAAAGGCAGCGATACTCCACTCAATTTTCCTGATCGTGTTAATGGTTACCCAATCCCGGATTCCGACTCGTCTGCAGATATCCGTAAGGCTGCAGCCATGGCGGGAAAGATGATCGGTGATGACGAGACGGTGATGAAAGGGAATGATGGGTCTGGTTCAAGTGCTGACCCTTTGACAAGTGGGTATGTGGATGAAGATGAACTATTGAATATGCCGAATTTGCTGGTTGATATGGCAGGTGGAATGTTGGTTAGCCCACCGAGAATGGGGCCCCCGCCGACCGATGACTCGCCGGAAAACTCAGACGGCGAGAGTCTTTGGAGCTATTGAGAATACAAAATTTTGTTTTTTGTTCGCTTTTCTCTTCAGTTCATCTCCTCGACATCAAAAAATGCAGAGCAGAGGAAAGAAAAATGGGATCCTAAAATTTGTTCCCAAGAACACAGTACTTCTTCCCATGTGTTGATGTTGATGTTGAGTTGAGGTTCCCTTCTTTAAATAAATAATTAAAAAATTTTAAAAACAATGATTTCTGCATTGATTGCCTGTACTGTTTGTTATCATGAATTTTAATATTGTTTGCTTCATTTCCCTTTTAATATTATTATTGCAATTTTTAAGTGGATTTGATATTTAAATGAAATTAGGTAAAAAAATACTAAAATAGACAAGGGATTGGAGTAGTCATGGGAGACATCTGGACTGAGTCTTTCTAAATTACTATATCGTCATCATTATCCTAAAATAACATTTTTCAATTTTTTCTATTAAAAAAACTAAAAAAGACAATAATATTGATATTTTGTTGTGTTGTAGTAATAGGGAACATGTCGAGTATAGTTGGTGATTATTTGAATTGCAATAATTGTCATATATATTGGAAACCATCATTTTCTTTTTATTTTGGATTCGAGTTTGGTTTGGAATTGAGTAGATTGTATTTTGTATGGGGTATAATGGTGTTTCCATTTATGGTGGCGATGTGTCGAAGTCCAGGTTGGAGTTTTCAGGGGATGTGCTGTCTCTTTACCCCACTCACTATCACTTCACCCTCACAATCACCAGCTTTTCATTTCTAATACTCACATAATATTAATAATAGCCCACTCACAAAAACCAAACAAGCTCATCACACTTCATTTATTTGATAATTTTAATCTATGATGATGTTAGGATATTTAGAAGTATATCATTAATAATATAAATATTAAATTGATTAAATTTAAATACTTTAACCATAAAATCTATAATGAGATTAAGTTCATATTCAAATTAGTACAAATAATAGATGAACAATTAAACTTCAAATTTTAAAGACAAAAAATCTTTCCTACATTTTAAATCAATCAATTAAAAGTCAATTTGTGTTTTTCTTTATTTTTCTATATACATATTAAAAAAATAATAATTCTAATACACATATCATGTATTGGTATGAATATCGTTGAATCGATGCATCCGATACACCCAAAATTTGAAAATTTTGGAATATTCGCCCATCCTATATTTTAATCTCAAAAATTTATAATTGTGTCAATTATCATTTTTAGAGTATATCGATGGTAAACATCTCACCATTTTTTTGTATTTTTTAGTAAAATTAATTCTCAAACTTGAATATATGTGTAGAATTAAATTGTGGCAATTGAATCTCCAAACAAAAAACATGCAATTTTGGTCTTCAAGTTTGAGTTGTCTTTGAAACTTTAGTTTATAACATCATTTGTCACACCCCAATTTTCACTCTAGAATTGAAGAATGACATGTCATACATTTCCTAAGAAAGACGTAAGGTTACATCTATTTTATTCAAACTTCCTTACACTTTACCATATGAAATTGCAACTTAAACATTTCTTATAAAATACATTGATGAGAGCTTCGGCACTCAGTACCACGAACCTGTGGAGGCCCAAACTAGTCTGGGACGGTACATGTGACAAAAGGCGAACTTATGCGGCCTGAAATTCGTAACATGATCATAACCCAATTACTTAAAAAGCCCAAGTATAAAGGGGGCCCGAAGGCCCGAGTAATTCACATGACCGAAGGATAAGTTACTAGCTGCCTTATTGCATTTCAGGGATTGATCCAGAAGATCGGTCAAATGGTTACAAACAATTATTGAGTAGTAGGGTGTTACTTCACATTCAATGGTGGGATTAAGACTTGCGAACGGGTGTTACAAGGTGCATTCCACGCATGCTTTCTCGCCTATAAACATGAGCTTTTAATACTATCTCGAGATGACCTTCTGCGTACGCTAAGATTAAAGGCAACTCTGCTAGTTTGTCCGCTGCGCATTTTCTCTTTTAACCGTAGTCATTTTCTTGAGCTTTGGTCATCTGTAATCACTATTATTTCATAAATCAAGCGACTAAGAGCCTTTTTAGTTCTTAGTCCTATGGTTTTTTCCCTTTCTTACGGGATTTTCCATGTTAAATCGTTATGTCGTTTATTTATTTACATTTTAGAATCGTCTTCCCCATTTCAAATAAATCAAAACAGGTTCAATTCATTCTGAACTTGTCGACTCTTAAATCCCCAGTTTTTTAGACCATAACAGTTTGGCGCCATCGGTGGGGACGATTTTTTCCGATTCCCATTTGAGTTCTTTGCCTGGGAAGGACAATTAACGGCGTGACAACTGAAAATTCTGTGAATGATGTTGAGGCTCTTCCCGACAAACTTTCATCCCATGCATTCTCTTTGCAGGATCTGAAAGTTGTCATAAGGAAAGTGTTTTTGGAAGTGACAGCGGAGAAAAACGGAACAGGGCCGCAAGTGGCCGCCAGTCATGTTCCAACAGATAGAGAATATGAAAGCGACCCCGAAGTGCGCAGCTCCGGCGACGAGGAGATCATAAGGCCCAGGGTCACCACTATGAGGAATCTACACCACCTCATCCAGTAAGAACTTCGACTCCCGTTCTTGGAACTTACCAGGAATGAATGTAGGAGCGAATTCATGAGCTAAAGAGGGAGCTGGATGCGCTGAAGGTGCAAAGGGATTTCAAGCTCGATTTGGGAAGAAACCCTAGGTTGTTTTACCGGGCTATGGAAGTCTCTATCCCGAGGAGTAAAGATGACAATTGGTGGCATAATCTACATGTTGCCTATACCTCGTCCTAGCAATCGGGTAGCGTTTCTGCTACATTGGGAGATTTGATGCTCCTATTCTTTGAAGATATATGGGCGGCAGTCCCAGATCGACACTATCGCAACCCTGAAGGAATTGCCAACATTCAGGGGCAACGGAGATCCCATCGATCACGTCCCGAATTTTGAGTTAAGGATGGTAACAGTCCGGGCCTCCGATTCACTGAAGTGCCGCATCTTTGCTGCTGGTCTATAGGGAGATGCCCGGATCTGGTTTAAGAACTTGCCGGCCCATTCCATACAGTCGTATGGAGGCTTTATTCAGGCATTCTATGAGCAATTTGCTCCAAATGTAGGACCTCCCCGAAGCAGAAAGAAACTATATCAACTGAAGTATGTCCTAGAAAAAATGAGTCTCCGGTCCTTCATGGAGAAGTTTAACAGAACGGCCCATGACATTAAGCTGCAGCTCAGGGATAAAATTCACATCCTACAATAGATCTTGGGACCGTGCGGTCTTTCGGCTTGTCTAGTGAAGAGTCCCCTATCTGCCTCGGGGAAATTTCTGCCGAAAATAAATAGGTACATTAAAGTAGCTGAAGCGATGGGATCAAACCTCAGGAAGCCTATCGGGAATTCCGAGCCTGTAGGCAATCATAGGGTTGTTTACCCTAAGACGCAGTCCCGAGAAGTAGGGGTGGTAATTTCTGAGAAGGATCTTCCCCCGAAGAGGGAAGATAAAACGGATAAACGGGTGTATTGTGAGTTACATCACAATAATGATCACCCCACATTAAAGTGCCCGATGTTTCATGAGACAGTATCGGTGATGGCAAAACAGGACTGGCGAACAGGATCTCCCCCAAGGGCCTGACAAGGTGATCATCGATATAGGCCTTGGGGAAGGAATAACTGGGGGTGACCCCAGAATTATCATGAAAGAACTGAGGACCAAAGGTATCCTCCGCTAGAATTTGAAAGGGGCCCGTACGGTAGGGAAAATAGTGGGCAGGGCCGAAGGAGGCGCTTTTGATGTCGGGGTGGTCGTGCCCCGCAGAATGAAGGAGGGAGGCAGGAGAATCTTCCACCTCCTCCCATTGCTATGGAAACTCAGTCTCCTCAAAATGAGGTTGTTCCCCAAGAGCGGGAAGTTGCCGGAGAGATCTATGTCATCTCTGGGGGTGTACATATCAATGAATCGTTCCGTGAGCGAAAGGCGATCCACAGAGAGTCTGCGATGATAAAGAACTGTTATGGTCTAAAAAACCGGGGTATTAACAGTCGACATGTTCAGAATGAATTGGACATGTTTTGATTTATTTAAAATATGGAAGACGATTATAAAATGTAAATAAATAAACGATACATCGATTTAATGTGGAAAACCCCGTAAGAAAGGGAAAAAACCATATGACTAAGAGCTAAAAATGCTCTTAGTCGATTGATTAATGAAATAGTAGTGATTACAGACGATCAAAGCTCAAGAAAATGACTACGGCTAAAAGAGAAAATGCACATCGAATAAAGCAGTAGAGTTTCCGTTAATCTTAGTGCATGCAGAAGGTCCTGCTTTTGTGAGGACCATATCACCTTCATCGTTGCTGATCGGGATGATATTGTTGACCCATGTGATGACCTCTTATCATCAATGGGATCATTGCTTGCCGTCGGGTCCACAGGATCTTAGTAGATACCGGGGCTTCGTGTAATTTTATAAGGCGCGAAATGACCGAGATGTTGGGGGCTTCAGGCCCCAACATGACTATCGCCAATCTTGCCCTCTGGGCCTTTGACCAGAGAAGTGTTATTCTGTGTGGGAAAATCTTATTTTCTATCACTCAAGGATCGGACTAAGAACTCTTTCAGTTCATTGTGATTGAATTTGACTTGGCGTATTATGTTATCATTGGATGGACCAGACTCAGTAAGTTTGAGGCGGTCCCTTCTACATTTCATATGATGATGAAACTCCCTTCGGTTAATGGAATCATATCCATATAGAAAGATCAGGCTGTAGCCAAGCAGTGATGTATGAGCTCGTGCCGAACTTTGGCACCTTTGAAAAAGGCCAGGGTAGAACTGCTGGAAGAACCTCCCCACCCTTGGCAAGCCATGGAACCCATCAGGTTCAAGTTGATAAACTTGGTTGAGGATGATTCAACCAAGACTACACGCATTGAGAAAAATTTGATCACTTCTTTTGAGGAAAAACTCATCCACCTGCTACGTAGCCATGTTGATATCTTTGCTTGGACCCCAGTTGATGTTCCGGTAATTGACTGATCTGTTAGTGAGCATCGGATCAATACGGCACCTGAGGCTAGCTGATTCGGCAAAAAGAAGGCGTTATTCGCCTGAAAAGCTTGAGGTTATCCGAACTGAAGTAAACAAACTCCTACGTTCTGGATTTATCAGGGAGGTTCGCTATAATGAGTGAGTCACAAATCCCGTAGTGGTCACCAAGGCGGACTGGAAGTGGTGGATGATTTTACCGATTTGAATAAGAAATGCGAGGTTGATCCTTTCCCGGGGCCTCATATTGATCGATTGGTAGATGCGGTCTCGGGAGAGCACAATGATGAGCATCATGGACCCGTACTCGGGATATCATCAAATCTTCTTAGCTAAGGATGATCAAAAGAAGTCTGCTTTCATGACCGAAGATGGTCTTTATTGCTATGAGGTTATGTCTTTCGTCTTGTAGAATGCGGTAGCGACATATGAGCGCTTGGTGAATAAAATCTTTAGGAATTTAATAGGTCATGTTATCGAAGTGTATGTTGATAACATTATTGTTAAGTCCATGAATGATGAAGATCATATTCCGTATTTGTCTGGTTGTTTTGAATTTTGCCGCAAGTATAAGCTAAAATTGAATCCGGACAAGTGTTGCTTCGTAATCCGAATGGGAAAATTTTTAGGATACTATGTCTCGGAGAAAGACATAGAGGTTAATCCTAAGAAGGTCCAGACCATCATAGACATGCAGCCCCCAAGGAATAAAAGGGAGTTCCAGAGTTTGACCGGTCGGTTAGCCACTTTAAGCAAATTTATATCAAATTCACTTATCACCGGTATCATTGCATTATCAGGATGTTCTCTCTCATTTAAAAGCATAACCAGATAACATCAACATAACTGAAATAACTTTAAGTCTATATTTCCTAATTCACATTCTGCTGTAGTAGGAAATACAATTACTTCAGATTCAGATGTTCTAATGTTCCTCTCCTTATAGTCTATCTGAATATCATATTTATGCAGTCAATTCATACCTAAAATAACATCAAACTCAGTCATATCCAGCTCCATTAAATCAATAACAAAGCTATGTTTCTCATATACAATCACACAATCATTATAAACTTTCCTAGATATCAATCTTCTACCTCCTGGAATTCCTAATTTGCATTTAATACTTTCTCCTTTCCTAGATAACAAATATGTAACATGTTTAGAAATACATGAATGAGATGCTCCACAGTTAATCAAAGCAGACATCATTATATTATCTACATGCTGCCATATCTTCTGAAGTATCAAATTCTTCCTTATTAATAGAAAAAATACGTGCTTTCCCTTGCTGCTGCTTCCCTTTCTCCATTGGTACGCCAGGTATAATCCTTTTCTCTCGACACTCATGTGCTATGTGTCTAGTCTTTCCACAATTGTAACAAACCCATTTCACCAACAGTTACCAAAATGTTTTCATTGACATATTGCACAAGTATGAGTCTCTATCTTTGGTTCTTGTTGCTTAGACCTTGGTCCTTCTGGTCTCTGAAATCCTTTGATGTTTTGTTCTTGTTTTGATGGAAATCTGTTTTTGTCCCACACTTCATTTTCTTTGTTTAACTATGATTCCACCCTTACAGCTTAACCAATCATTTCAGAAAAAAAAGATTTCTTCAAACTGTCCATCATTAGTCTAATTCTCCCTTTCAAACATATCACAAACTTATGCATCTTCTCCTCTTCTTTGGCCATAACATTTGGTGCATGTCGGCCAAGCTCTTGGAATTTATCTAAATATTACATCACTCTCATTTCGCCTTGGGTTAACTTATCAAACTCATCTCTCTTTACATCCCTCAAGTCCACCGGAAAATAGTTATTCAAGAACGAGGTTCTGACTTCATGTCATGATGGTATTTGCTCGACATTCAAATTAGCCATAAAATTTTTCCACCAACTTGATGCTCCAGATTCTAGCCAATGTACTGCCACTTTGGTTTTCATATCAATAAAACAAGTAATTATCACAAGTCATAATTCACACGTAATTAACTGCACTTTCTTTTCTTTTGTTGCCAGAAATAAGGTCTGGTAACCCCTCCAAGACTTGTGGCTTAAGCATTACCACAGTCTTAGAGCTCAATCTTCCCCCTTGCTTCACCTCAAGAGAAACAAGAAGCGCTACCAACTCATTTCCATTTTGGATACACATTTTTCATATCATAGTAAGCACTCACAAGTGTGACCATATAACCCTACACTTTTCTTTCTCTTTTATCTACAAGCATGCCTGCTCATTAGCCATATCCATGGTAAAACTATGTTGCCAAAAGTGTGCGTCCACAACCTCTCGAATTTTCACATATCAAGTAATTTCATAAAGTAAAATAATGAAAGTGCATCATGATCTTTTTCCCATAATGATCACATTTGAGAGCCGAAATGATATTGTAAAATCATACTAAAATTCTCAGTGAAAGGAAACACATAAGGGTACAATATTAAAAAAGAATCATATCATTCGAAGTTCTCAATAGTTTCAGAAATCCGCCAAACAATAATTCTTTCTTCTCCTTGCTGCGTTTTTCTTCCTTTTTTGTGTTTTTGTGTTTATCTCTTCCCAAACAAGCGACCAAATTCTAGATAAACCGACTTATGCTCCTATTTATATCCCTATGACATATGGTTTTGTAATTTTATAAGGTTTAGGTGATTAACCAATCATAATTTGTAACTAAAGCATCATACTTAAATGTTAAGTTAACTTAAAACTTGTCTCTTTATCTTTCCATGCTTAGTCACATTTGCCTTGCCAAAACTTACTCATTTATGTCTATAATCATGTATCAAAATAAGAATTATTTTACTAAACATCATTTCTAATTATCGGTCCAAGTTTTGGAAATTTCGGGTCTCACATCATTATTAGTCCCTAAAGTTGGAACAATTCGAGAAGTACGGCTCTCAAACTGTGCATGAGTAAATTTGTAGGGATGATGTTTGCCTACGCCCCCGAACTTACGACCTGTGTAAATGCCATGCCCTCTAAGTTACGAAATTGCAAATATAATACACTTTTTGAACAAAAATATGCATTTATAGCCTTCTAACTTCAATTTAATGCACATATGACACCTCAAGTTTTCAATACTATTTAACATTGTCACTTTAATAAACATGTTAATATTTAATATTTTATGCACAATTCTCGAAAATGAAGGGTCAATTTTGTATGATTTTTTAAACGAGTCTTATTTGCGTACTTTGTGAGTGGTTTTTAAATGAGCTTCAAATTACGGAAAACTGGGTGTTAGAATGTCAGGGGTAAAAAACAAACGATATTGATAAATTTATGTGTCATTGTTGCAATTTAGTAAGTTGGAGAGTATGAAATTTACACAGCTCGTAAGTTGGAGGACTAATTATGCAAATTTCTCAAATTTGTACCCTAAAATTTGCAAAATGTTGGTAGTTTTATTCCTCTTAACTTAAAAAAAATCTAACGAGTGGGCTTTTGTTCAGGTGATGAAATCGGGTAAGAAGATGAATCATTCACAATCTGTTAACCCCAACCACGATGTTGTTATTTGATGTCAAGGTATATATATGTTAAGATAACCACAAATTGTTTTGGTTAATTGGTCATTTACTAAGTTAATCATACTTAGCAAAATAGAAGCTTCTAGTTTGTATATATATGTATGAAACAGACTATGTAAATTACTTTTCAATATAATTTCTGTTATAATTTTACAACCGCCATTTCGTCTCTCTCGATACTTCGATCTGAACATGGTATCGGAGCAACTAATACCCTAATTTTAACGCTTCCACAAGCCGATTTTATCATTCCTCTTTCTTCATATAGCAGAGTAAACACAATAAGATGTATGGATCTCCAGAAAACAAGGACTGCAGACATGGTATCGGAGCATGCCATCCATTGCATGCGAATTAAAATGGTTATCGTATCTCCTCTAGGATCTTCAGCAGTCCACTCTTCTTCCGATTCCATTGTACTACGACAATACATCAGCTCTAAAGCTTGCTTCTAATCCAGTGCTACATTAGCGGACAAAGCATCTGGAAATCGATTCTCATCTTGTTCGTGATTGTTATCGGAATGGTTTCTTGGATTTAAAGTTCATCAATAACAAGGAACAATTGGCAGACCTGTTCACCAAACGTGTCGCTGATTGCATATTCCACTATCTTACGTCCAAGCTCTGTCTCATCAATATTGATACGGATCCAGCTTGCGGGGAGGATGTTAAGATAACCACAGTTAATTGTTTTGGTTAATTGGTCATTACTAAGTTAATCATAGTTAGTAAAGTAGAAGCTTCTAGTTTGTATATATATGTATGAAACAGACTCCGTATATAATTTTTCAATATAATTTCTGTTACAATTTTCCAACTGCCTCTTTGTCGCTTTAGATCCTGCAATCTGAACAATATACGAGATTAGCTTGATGAATTTCGGAAAAATTCATTTTATTTGTTATGTTTTCACTTTATCCTTGACACTTGTATTTTAAAAGAATTGTTTCCAAACCCGTTAAAAAGCTATAATTTTATGAATAATCATGTTTATGTTTTACACGTACAAACACCAGAAATAATAAAACAAATCTATCGTACACTAAAAATAAATGTAGCAATGAATTGTACACGTGTAAGAATAGATGATTACAAAGGAATACGTTAGAAAATATGAGATTTGGGTTAAATGTACTAGACCTTTGCCAACATCATCCAGTAGAAATATTTGCTAGTGTGAAATAAAACAAATTTAACTTAAATATAACTTATGCCGAACCAGATCTTATTTTTTGTGTCCAACCCCATGGGAAACACATTAAAATAATTCTAATTTATCCATATTAAATAAATAATGTATTTCTATTTTAAGAGATTAATGCACAATAACACTTAATTTTAAGTAAGTATTAATCACAACCTGAGTGCAAAAAATCAATGTTTCTATATTGAACATAACACCATAGGAAATGTGCCGAGTCGTTGCCAACTTAAATAACAAAATACCGTTAAGACGATTGTTAAGTACATGACCAAATCAATTATTAAAATGCTTGAGAAGAGTGTCACCTTATCCAGCAAACGTGATAATTACTATAATAACTCTTTGCAATATCAATGTCTAAACAATTTTTTCATACATGACACCAATACCATTATGATTGTTGGAGATTACTGTCACCAACAACAAGGCAAACTTCAGGTGGTCGGGCCTCTCAAACGAAATTACCGGTGGGGTCTTAAGGTAAGGAGAACAATCATAGACCATAGTTAAGTCTGGTCGCTCGGGCCGTTGTACCTTTGATGATTCAATAACTTTCGGCATGAACAATTTGTGGAAATTGATTTTACCCGGGGAATTGATTATTAATAACTTCATTACTGCTTCCTTCTTCCATGGCCTCTTTCCAGCTCTAGCCAACAGGTCACCGTAAGCAAAAGATCCTCAGCAATCAATTACTTCGACGGTAAGAGATGAACCCTCCTTGCGCTATGTTAATAGCCCTCTCCCTATCAGTTCAGTAGCGCATGGGAAGAAGGCGAAGTGAATAGAAGAGCGGTGGTCGACACCGAAAACAAAAAGGTCATTCTCATTCCCCCGCTCCCAGCGGGGAGCAGGGGAAGTTAAATTGATCTGAATTGGTATGATTTTCAGTACAGGACGTAAGCAGCTCTTTTTTTTTACTCGCTTGAAGCTTGAAACTGAAAGTAGTTTTGTAGCTTCCGATGTAAAAGCCTCGATTTGTAGGATAACTTCGAAAATATTGAACTATATAAGGTTAACAACTTATATTCAAAAGAAAAAAAATAAGATCAATATTTGATCTATAGAATGTGAAAGCTTCCTACTTGAAAACGGAGAGGATCGAACTAGAGAGAAAATACGGTTAAAACTCTTTCAATAGAATGTGAAAAACCCTAATACAACATTTCAACTAATACAACATATTTATAAAAGATAAATTGTGCTTGTGGCCCAACACATGAATGTTCGAAGGCCCAATGACAACATCAAATATAACACTCCTCCTTGATGTTGTAATTCAAAATCATTTGTATTCATATTCATTTGTTTTGGCATCATCGGTAAAACTTGACTTTAGTTTTTTTTTGTTTTGGTTTTTTTTGGTTTTGCCTTCTTTCAACCTACAAGAGGTTGAAAATAGATTTTTACTTTGTTTCATTTAGCCTACGAACTGTGGGCTAGAATAAGCTCAATATCCAATAAGTGTCCAAATTGGGCCAGTACTCGAAAGGATGAGGCCCATCAGAAGCAGAAGGCAGTTACAACTGTTGGCACCACTTAAATAAAAGACGATGATCAACAGATCAGTGTGCACGGATGAGAATTTCGGTGCTAAGAGGAAGATTACAAAGAACGGCGAAAAGGCAATCAGATAATGCACGTACCAGAACAAAACTCATCTTCAAAGACAGAGGAAGAAAGGGGTTGACATCCAAGATCGGGTGAAGATTACTGCATTGATTGTTATCTTGTATTCTTGCTGTTGTAATTTGTAAAGAACTGGTGTTAGTGGATTGAGGGTGGATTTTACCCTCCGTGGTTTTTCTCCGGGTTTAGTCCGATTTCCACGTAAAACACGACATGTCAAAAGCATAAAAAAGGATCCTAAAGACTAGTATTTCAAGGGAATAATCCAGATAATCAGTACCTCGGATTGAAGACTGCAGAAAGTAGAATAGGCTAACAACTGGTGGCCCATGCAGGTCTTGTACCTGTAAAAGGAATTCTGAACAAAAGAGTTAAAAAGATCATCTTGAAACCATCTGAAACTTTCTTGGTCGAGAAATCATGTCGTTTGAACCCTATTCAATGATTCGTCTTACCTCCTCAAATTATTCTGAGTGAAGAGGCTCTGGTAGTGCTGTCCACAGACGATGATAAATATGGATATCACACGAAGAATGAGTGGATAATAGACTCTGCAGCTTCATACCATTACACTCCGTGGAAAGATTTGTTCACAAGCTACAAAGAAGGCTCATATGGCAAAGTAAAAATGTGAGATGATAATGTAGCAGATATTTTTGGACTAGGAGAAATACAAGCAAAGACAATCACTGGACTACAATAACACTAAAGGAAGTAAGACATATTCCTAGTTTACGTTTAAACTTATTTTCTACTTATGTATTTGACAAGGAAGGATACAACAGTCTCTTCAGCAAAGGAATATGGAAACTGACTAAAGGCTCGCTGATAATTATTAATGGAGAGCTGAAGAATACTCTTCATAGAACAAAGCTTCAAAAGCAAATGGAGGAAACAAACGTAGTAACTCGGAAAAGGGATTTGGACTTGTGGCACAAAAGGATGGGACACTTATCCGAGGAAGGATTAAATCACCTTAAGAAACGAGGATTGATTGAGACTAAAGATCAAACTCTAACAGAAACATGTGAAACCTGTCTATTCGGAAAGCAACATAGAGTGAGATTCAATTCATCTTCTGAAAAGCACTCAGAACCGCTGGAGATGGTATTCTCAAACGTGTGCTATTTGGATGTTGAACCTCTAGGAGGAAAAAGGTATTTCATATCATTTATAGATGATTCAACCAGAAAATCATGGGTATATCTCATGAAATGCAAGGATGAAACACTGAAATATTTCAAAGAATAACATTTAAAGACCGAAAGGCAATCTGGAAGACAACTAAAGTGCCTACGGACTGATAATGGAGGGGAGTATGTGTCAATCAAATTTGAAACATACTGCAAAACTCTAGGAATAAAACCCCTCAACATAATGGGATTGCAGAAAGACTAAATAGAACCTTACTAGATAAAGTAAGATGTAAGCTGAAAAATGCTAGATTATCGAAAGAGTATTGGGCAGAGGCACTTAAGACAACCTGCTATTTAAGGAATAGAAGTCCTACATCATCTCTGAACTATAGAATCCCTGAAGAATTATGGACCAAAAGAAAACTCTCCTACAAACATCTAAGAACGTTTGGAAGCAAGGTTATGGTACATGTTCCACTAGAACTAAGAAAGAAATTAGATGATCACTCCCAAGCATGTATATTCTTGGGATATGGAGAAGAAAAATTTGGTTACAGATGTTTGAACCCGAAGACCAAAAAGATTTCAGATCTAGAGATGTTGTGTTTAAAGAAAACAAAATCATAGAAGATTTCTTTGAAAATCATAGAAGCATGAAGAACAAAGAACAAAGAACATAATGCAATATCTCAGAAAAAACAAATACATGGAGTGATTTAGATATACCTTAGACTGAAATTACTGATACCTCTTATAGTTTTCCTTCTATATAGGAAAATGATGAAGGAGAAGCAGAACACCCCATGCAATCTGAAACAAAATAAGGAGAATAAGAAAATACACATGAAACTCAAACAATGAGATCTATGAGAGTAAGAACTCCCTCTACACGCTATGACCCCACTGACTATTTGTTGTTGATTGAATCAGGTGAACCTGAATCATTCCAAGAAGCATTACTGCACAAATACAAAGACAAATGGTGGGCAGCAATGAAAGAAGAAATTCAGTCTCTAGAACATAATAAAACATATAAATTGGAGAAACTTCAAGAAGGAAAGAAAGCTTTGGAAAATAAATGGATCTACAAAATGAAACTAAATAAAGATAGTTAGATACAAGGCCAGATTAGTAGCAAAATGATACAAACAAAAGCAAGACATGGACTTCGAAGAAGTATTTGCACCGGTAGTCAAACTAACCTCCATAAGGATGATCTTATCCTTAGTAGCCTATCTTGATATGGAACTGGAGCAGCTGGATGTAAAAACTGCTTTCTTACACGGAGACCTGGAAGAAACAATCTACATGAGACAACCTTTAGGATTTGAGAGCAAAAAGGGTGTGAACTTAGTGTGCAGATTACAGAAAAGCCTATATGGCTTAAAGCAGGCTCTTAGATCGTGGTATAAGAAATTCGACTTATTTATGATAGGAAAATGGTACATAAGATCAGATTATGACCCTTGTGTATATCACAAAAGGAGCTCAGATCAAGAATTTATCATCCTACTCCTATATGTTGATGATATACTACTAATCAATCCTTCCAAAGCCATGATACAAAAACTAAAAGCATATCTATCAAAGGAATTCGATATGAAGGATTTAGGTCCAGCAACAAGGATATTAGGAATGAAGATAACTAGAAAAAGACAAAAAGACTACTATCTGTATCACAAGAAAGATACTTGAAAACAGTTCTAGCAAGATTCAACATGCTGGACTCAAAGACTGTAAATACTCCCTACACGAATCAAATACATTTGACTAAGGAGCAATCACCAAAAACTCAATTAGAAAGAAACGAAGTGAGTAACATACCATATGCAGAAGCTGTAGGGAGTCTCATGTACCTAGTCGTATGCACAAGACCTGACATTGCACATTCAATATCGCTAGTCAGCATGTTTTTATCCAACCCAGGAAAACAACACTGAGAATAAGTGAAATAGATTATGAGATACCTGAATGGAACCAGAGACTATGCTGTCCACTACCACAGCAATGAACCACTAGGTCTAAAGGTGTTTTCAGATTCAGATATGGGGGGAGACTTGGACACTAAGAGGTCCACAACAGGCTACGTAGCAACAATGGCAGGAGGAGCTATCTAGTGGCAATCACGGCTTCAAAAATGTGTAGCCCTATCAAGCACAGAATCGGAATATTTAGCTTTAATGGAAGGAAGTAAAGAGACCCCTATGGCTAAGCAGAATATTGAAAGATTTAGGCTTCAAACTCATAGATCATACCTTATACTGTGATAGCCATAGCACCATCGAGCTAAGCAAGAACACCGCTTATCATGCCATAATGAAACACATAGATGTGCATCTACACTGGATAAGGGAAATCATAAAAGGCAAGGAAATCAAACTGATTAAGATAAATGCGAACCTAAACGCGGCAGATGCGCTAACAAAACCAATAACGAGCGCAAAGCTTCAATCCTGCTCTGAATGGGTAGGGTTGAGGCGCCGCTAAACGTAAAAGATTATAGAGAAAGGACCCTTATCGGAGGGGAGATTTGTGGGCTAGAATAATCCCAATATCCAATAAGTGTCCAAATTGGGCCAATACTGGAAAGGACGAGGCCCATCAGAAGGAGAAGGCAGTTACAACTGCTGGCACCACTTAAATAAAAGACGATGATCAACAGATTAGTGTGCACGAATGAGAATTTCGGTGCTAAGAAGAAGATTACAAAGAACGGCAAAAAGGCAATCAGATAATGCACGTACCAGAACAAAACTCATCTTCAAAGACAGAGGAAGAAAGGGGTTGACATCCAAGATCGGGTGAAGGTTACTGCATTGATTGTTATCTTGTATTCTTGCTGTTGTAATCTGTAAAGAACTCGTGTTAGTGAGTTGAGGGTGGATTTTACCCTCCGTGGTTTTTCTCCGGGTTTACTCCGGTTCCACGTAAAACACGACGTGCCAAAAGCAATAAAAAAGGATCCTAAAGACAAGCATTTCATGGGAATACATCAGATAATCAGTACCTCGGATTGAAGACTGCAAAAAGTGGAATAGGCCAACACGAACTAGAGGCTAAAAGAAATTTTTGGTTTGTTTCTTTTAACCTACGAATTTGAGATTAAAAAAAGTTTGGGTTTGTTTCTTTCAACCTACGAACTAGAGGTCAAAATAAAAAAAAATGCAAAACCATCATTTCTAAAACACAACATCTAATAACTAATCCCTAGGTCACGAGGAATCTGAAATCTGTGTTGAAATAGTGGCTATTGTCCACATCGGAAATTATTTATAAGAGGTAGATTGATTTATAAGAAGGAATGTAGATCATAGTAAATGATTTGTTTAAGTCTTTTATAATATGATATTCTCGCTCTTATACGTTATATATTGAGCTGCGAGAGGAGATTGTTATACCCATCGAAATCCTTCCTAACTAAAGCCAATTTAAAACGTTTGAAAACTTGCGCCACTGCCGCAATCTTTGAGTCCATTCGCCTTAGCTCACACCGACTTCAGTTCTAGTTTCGCCTTCGAACTTCCCCCTTCCTTTGTTTCAAGTTCAACTTTCAAGCAAACAAAACGAAATGGTTAATGATGGCATTGGCCCCATCCGAGTTATGTTGTTGGGCCAACTCATTTATAGCCATTCTATTAGTGTTTCAAACATGGATCAAATTTACGTTTTTCTTTAGGAAAAAAATTAATTTTAATTTTCTATAAAATCAAATTTTCTCATGTCAAATCAAATCTCACTGTGTATTAATTTTGATTTGAAGATATTAAAATACCATTAAACTCAAACATAGCATTAAAATGTATACTCGTTTTTCAAAATGTTCTGTTTAACCTTAATTATGAATTTTAATCTATTCATATTTTTCATTGATGACAAATTCAAGGATAATGCAGTCATTTCTTTATCATCATCATCATTATAGACGATAGTTACCTGCTATACATATTTTCCTGGTAGCCTGCCTCTCCTCAACAACACAAACTAATGAAGCCAAAAATATATATATATGGTCATGGAACAACATTTGAATCTTCCTCAGACTGCAAAAAATGCTGCTCCTCTTGCACTTGTTGCGTTTTCAATCGCCTTTTTGCATATATTGTGACTGTCACAGTGGTGATTATAGAAGTGCAGAAGCCTGTGACATTCATCACGATCTGTCCGGGCGATAAAGAAGGGTGATCATGTGAAGCCTCAGCCAATGTGTTTATCAGAATTCCACTGCAGATGAACAAAGCAAATATGTATTAGGAGAAAGGGAATTTAGTGACAAAAATGTCTAGAGGTGGACTTTATAGAGACTCACGTGTAAATGGCGATAAATACTTCCGGTATCATTCCGGTAAGAGATCCAAGGAGGTATGAACTATACATCACACCAGTAGCCACAGCACAGTAGTTATATGCTACATTAGGGAAAGGTGAAACTCTTATTAAAGCAACGGTTCGAAACTGATTGAACCAGTCCCCCTCGCCTGCAAGTTTTAATGCAGAATCGTTCTTCATGTACCGTTCTATACATCCCTATATGTAAAACACATAGTAAATCATTCAAGAAACTAAGATAGGATGAAAATATGCATACATGGATTTTGTCTGAGAAAATTGATCCAATGAAATATGGAAGAGAGACACCAATTGTCACTCCTCCAATGATGATCAGAAAGCCATAACCGTATCCAAATGTCATCCCTGCGATCCACATGAATGGTGCTGAAGGTAGAAGAATGCATGGAAGTAATGATAGGCAACCAATAACTAATAGAGCTATCATAGGTTTGCTGAATGTTTTCCTCCCCCAAATTATAATGGGAATAAGTTCCTAAAAGAAACAAGTTAGCTTAGACCAACAAGAAGCTAAAGTACACAAAGAACAACACAATTCACAAAAATAATAGCTAAGGACCCCACAAACAGATGAATTTACTAACATACGATATACGCAGTATAGGAACTGGAAAACCAATCCATAAATAAACCATTTCCAGAGATATGGAGCATACAGATTGAAACTTGCAATTAGCATGAGTGAAAATAACCTGATCCATTACAAAAGGTCCGATCCATTTCAAGAAAACAGCAACGACCAAGACAACTAAGAACACTATGAGCCCTATCTTAGCCCACCACCACAAAGACCACCGACAACCTCCACAACGACCGGTGCCTACATCACCATCAACAGCACCACATCTACAGAAATCCGAGGAAATAGTGCCGCCCTCTTCTAATTTCACGTAATCTCCCAAAAGGGCAGAGACCTTACCTTCGGCAATACTAACCATGATTTCAAGCACCACCCAGAAAAGAACAAGATACCCAGGTATCGTATTAAATCACAGGAACCCAAAACTAAAAGGCTCCGTATAACCGTTTATACGCACACACAAGAATGTGTATAATAAGTTTGTTTATACTACATCCGCGTGCACGCGATGAATGATCGATGGGATTGGAGTGCACTGGAGGAATAACAGATAGGAGTAACGTCGAAGTTGGCAAGATTCGCACGCAATTAGATACCCATTAGAATTTGATCATGAGATCTAGCTGATCGCAATTAAATTAATACGGGATGTAGGTGTACAACACTGCGTCGTAAAGCAATGATCAGCCGGGAGTCAATGGAATGCTCCTTTGATAAGGCGGAGACGACGGTGGAACCACCGTCGTGACTCCAAAACGTTCAAGTTGGGGGAAAATTCCAGCAGTAATGGCCTATATTAGACTTGCATCCAACCGGTCTTCGTTCATATGTGAATTATCAAAATAAAATTTTCATTTACAAATTGCAGAGATCATTCCACGTGGATGGTCATCCTAACCTATTTTTATAATTTAGATGATTACATTTTTCTTCTATTTAAATATTGAATATCGAATATTTTCTTTCTAAAATAATAAATAATATATATTGAAATTTTTTACCCCAAATAATATTTTAAAAAACTTGAATTTTATTTTATGATAATCACACGTTGGGGAAGAACCGAAGAAGTAAGAATTAATAACATTTGTCCCCAAATTGCATTCACTTTCTCTATGTTAAATTCATAGTTATGGTTTTGTGAAATATTTTAGAAATTTAGATAATTTTTTTATTGTATTTTCTAAACTAAAGTAAATCGACCATCAAAACTTAATAACCGATCGACTAAAACAACTAATCCTATAATCGAAACCAACTAAAATCGACGACTAGTTAGTACGATTTTTATTAAAACAATTCAAAATCGGTTAATTGAACTAATTAAAACTGATATATCATAAATCAATCGTTTTGCACCATGGCAAACTTAATATATTATATGAAGTATAGGAACTCATGACAAACTTAGGAACTCACACTTAACGTCATTTTGATTACAAATAACATTGTGGTTGAATAAGCGATACACATGATGAGTGTGAGAGTAAAAAAATAAGAGAAAAGTGTGAAAGGAAACAAGAGCTGAACATCAAATGGAAATAAAATTTAAATAGCAAAAACCTCGGATTTGTGAACTTTGGAAGAAACTATACGACTTGTGGTGGTATGATTGTAACATAGGAGTGTGTAAGAGATAGAAGAAGTCGAATAGAGGTGGAAAATCATTATATGTTAAAAAGGTTAAGCGGTATGATGAAGTATGAAATTGGTCAAATAAGTTCTATGCTTCGATGTGACTACTTTGAAGTATAAATATTCATGGTACTCTTTCGGTTGTGTTTGTGGTGAAATATTATATTCTTTTCTTTGTTATCCTATCTATTTTCTCATGCAAAAAGAATTTCATGAATAAATGTAATGAGTATGAAGTTATACTATAGTTTTAATAGTGCCGTCAAGTAGAATGTCTTTTTGCGAGAAATTGTTTTGTGGTGTTTTCAATGAATAAACTAGAACGATTGGAAATTCTGATTGAGTTTATTTTTATGTTTTGTAGCCATGCGAATAGGCTTTCATCTCTCTTCTCCTAAATCTTCAATTAAATAAATAGATTTTTTATATGAAATTTTGAAGTTGTTTGGACTGTCAAAAATGATATGGTGTATGAATATATGTGATTGATTTTTCTATGCTAAATTGCTAATTTTTTTATGTATGTGTTGGTTGTGTTAAGATTGTAGGGAACGTGATCACACTCTATTGGCAACATGGTTGATCTATCGTTATAGATGAAAAAAAGTTCATTTGTTGCAACATATTTGTGGTAGAAGTAAACTAAGAGTGTGCATATGAAATGTGAAATTCATGGAACTTGGATTAGTTGATGTAACGACATGTCTTCCTGTTTGCACGATATTGTTCGCTTTGGACTCGGTTGATTCTAATGACATCCACATAATCCTTACGGCTTTACCTTTTCCCTAGCCTCACACTTCCTAATGAGTCACCCATCCCTAAATTACTTCAGGGTGAGCACGCTTAACTTTTCAATTCTAACGTTATCCTTGCCACTTTGCTAAGGAAAAAGTCTCGTGCAATGGAAGACGAATCATTATACTTAACATACGATTGTTCCCATTTGTTATCGCTGCTAAAAATATGCAATAACAAAATTTAGATCCCTTTTACGGATAGGGGTCGAACGAAAAAGTAATACGAAAGCAATAAGTAAAAAGACACGATTTTTGTAGGTGGAAAACATTTCTGTAAAAGAAATGATAAAAAACAACCCCGGCCGTAGCCTTTGAATCCACTATAAATGTCAAGTTCGTAGATTTACAATAGGAGAACATGAGGTAGAAAACCAAAGAAAAAAGATCGTGTTTTGATGGCCGTAGTCGTAGGTTTCCCGGGCGAAAAGAAAAGAATAGCGGTCTCCTTCTTAGGTCAAGAATTCAAGCTCTCCTCCTTAACCTTTTAACCATGTTTATACAGGTGATTAGTCCAACTCAATTATAACTCTCTCGGCCCATCAATAACGAAGTCCAATAAATAATGATCCATTAATATCTAAATTAAATATAAAGATTCATTAAATAAGTAACCCGGTTGAATACCACAAAAGCTATAACGAAGTCAACCATCATATATCTCGATCTTTTGAATACCATCATCTTCTTCAATAACGACTATATATAAATAAATACATTCTCAAATAATAAATTCTCATAGCGATATCAGAAGTCCCCTGATTTGTGTAGTCGAAGTATTCGAGTACACAAATCATAAATTGCCTTGAGAATATTGTTGTAATAAACTCACAATAGTAGTATCAGATTTTGTAAATAAAAATCCTCTCATTTTAATTAGAACCAACCAAACATGAGTGAATAAGCATATCTTAAATAAATAAATATTATGAATGAATACTATCATCTCAGAAACTTCATATATACTTCTAAGATTATGAGTGCGAATTTTATCTTCTTATTACTGAACCTGGCAGTATACTTATCCAAAATCTCTCTCTCTGAACTCTGTAACACTTTTTTGATAACTTTTTGTTTCATTTGTTGTCTTAAAATTTCTGATAGTTTCCGACAATCGATAAGACTCCTGGTATGTGAGAATATCTTGATATGTCCGAATAAACTACTTCACAATTCCTCATATAATAAGTATGATTTTCCGAACACAAATAATAAAATATTCCTTGTTGTTGGGGGTCATAACTGAGAGTCCCCAATAATAAATAAAATTTAGTGAAGTCCACGCCATAAGACAATTATTTGATCATCTTGGTCGTAAATGAAAATAGCTTATCTTAAATAATGAAATCCATGTCGTTATACCATCACTTGGTAATCCTGATTGTAAAAGAAAATACCAGATCATAAATTAGAAAAATCATTCCATAATACAATAAGAATACCGCTTATCCATTTTGTTATGCCACGAAAATACCAAGCCATAAAGAGAATTCATGAAATCCCAGTGTTGGTCCTCAAAAATCGCTCAACACCCCTTACTTAGATTAGGTATAATCTCGTATAGGCAGATCCAGTACCTTAGCTTAGGTGGACTTTAGAGGGGCACGGAGAAGGCAAATGTCTTTTCACGGATCTCAATAAGCATCCAATATCGCCCTCACTTATGGGTCTCAATAAGCACCCAACAATCACGGGCCTCAACTAGCGCCCCACTTAACTTCATAGTTCGGGTCTCAACAAGCACTCGTGGGCCTCAAGTAGCACCCCACTTAACTTCATAACTCGGGTCTCAACAACCACCCGTGGGCCTCAAGTAACGGCCATCACGTTTACCTTTCGGGTATAAACTTGCACCCGGAATCAATACACTTTCCCTCCGGTATGAACTTGCACCTGGGGTCATCACACTTTCCCACCGGTATAGACTTGCACCCGGGGTCATCAAACTTTCCCTCCGGTATAAACTTGCACCAGGGTTCATCTCACTTTCCCACCAGTATAAACTTGCACCTGGGGTCATCATACTTTCCCTCCGGTATAAACTTGCACCCGGGGTCATCAAGCTTTCCCTCCGTTATAAACTTGCACCCGGGGCCATCATACACTCGCCACCGGTATATACTTGCACCCGGGGCTATCACACTCTCGCCACCGGTATATACTTGCACCCGGGGCCATCACACTCTCGCCACCGGTATATACTTGCACCCGGGGCTATCACACTCTCGCCACCGGTATATACTTGCACCCGGGTTCATCACACTCTCGACCCGTCCATAAGACGGCGTCACCACTTACTCGGCCCGTCCATAAGACGGTGCCATCGCACTCTCGATCCGTTCATAAAACGGTGTCATTCGGCCCGTCCATAAGACGGCGCCATCGCACTCTCGACCCGTTCATAAAACGGTGTCATTCGGCCCGTCCATAAGACGGTGCCATGCGGAAGTGGACCANAATCTTAAAGTGATCCAATAGTAAAATAATTAAATCCATATCAGAATTCTTAAATAACGGATTCTGAAAAATCAAAAGAAACATTGTCATATTTCTGCTGATAGTTCGAAATTTGAAATAATTACAAAAACTGATCTTCACCGTTGACAACGTAGAACAATGTGTCATTACTAATATACGTAAATTTCAGAATAATCCAATGGTAAAACTAAGCACTACATATAGAATATCACAACTCAATATATCAGAAAACGCAGATTGAAACTTTGAATGTTCGTCGTGAATTTAAAACCGAAAGAGAATTGAAAATCAATCTCCACTGTCTCGAACATTAATCAATACGTCTAGACTAATATAAATAAATTTCAGAAACATCCAACGGTCCAATTATGCAAACTAAATAGAATACCCGAACATCGCATTAATATAGGATTAGAAATAGCAACCATATATTCGGATAGTAAACCGAAATATGAAAGTACCATAAGAACTGCTTTTCACCAATCAGAAGACCGAAAGATATGTATCAAACCATGCTAAAAATTTCAGAACAATCCAATGTTACAACTGTGAGATTCGAATCGAAAAACCAACTTTTGTATACTTGAAAAATCAGAAACAGTCACTTGTAAACCAACGTTAATTCGAATATCCAAACGACCATAAAATTCAATCTTCACCGTTCAGAACGGAGATAAATATGTTTATAACTATATACCAAAATTTCATACCGATCCAATGGTTCAATAATCAGAAACAAACTTAATACCGAAGCTGCGCTGAATCGAAAATATGTTTGCGTTTTCCATCCTAAACTCCTGATAAAAACTCAATGGGATTAAAAACGGTCCCCACGGACGGCGCCAATGTTATCGCTGCTAAAAATCTGCAATAACAAAATTTAGATCCCTTTTACGGATAGGGGTCGAACAAAAAAGTAATACGAAAGCAAGAAGTAAAAAGACACGATTTTTGTAGGTAGAAAATCTTTCTGTAAAAGAAATGATAAAAAACCACCCCGGCCGTAGCCTTTGAATCCACTATAAATATCAAGTTCGTAGATTTACAATAGGAGAACATGAGGTAGAAAACCAAAGAAAAAAGATCGTGTTTTGATGGCCGTAGTCGTAGGTTTCCCTGGCGAAAAAAAAAAGAATAGCGGCCTCCTTCTTAGGTCAAGAATTCAAGCTCTCCTCCTTAACCTTTTAACCATGTTTATATAGGTGATTAGTCCAGCTCAATTATAACTCTCTCGGCCCATCAATAATGAAGTCCAATAAATAATGATCAATTAATATCTAAATTAAATATAAAGATTCATTAAATAAGTAACCCGGTTGAATACCACAAAAGCTATAACGAAGTCAACCATCATATATCTCGATCTTTTGAATACCATCATCTTCTTCAATAACGACTATATAGAAATAGATACATTCTCAAATAATACATTCTCATGGCGATATCACCAGTTTATAGCCGATGTTGGGATTTGCCTAAGGTGCCCTCTCGCACCCCCGAGGGGTCCTTACATTCACCCTCCTTATGGACTCAACGTCTTCGTTGAGGTTTGCCCCAACATCGACTATAACATGGGTCATTCTCTAATACCAAATGTAACGACCCGCCTTCCTTCTTAAACGATATTGTCCGCTTTGGACTAGGCTGACCCTAATGACACCCACCTAATCCTCACGGTTTTACTTTTTCCCTAGCTCCACGCTTCCTAGTAGGTCACTCATCCATGAATTACTCCAGAGTTAGCACGTTTAACTTTCGAGTTCTAACTTTATCTTTGCCACTTTGTTAGGGAAAATATCTCGTGTAATGGAAGACAAATAATTATACTTAACATAAGATTGTTCCCGTCCATAGTCGATGCTGGGATTCGCCTAAGGTCCCCTCTCGCACCCCCGAGGGTCCTTACAGTTGGTACCTCTCAGTCCATTTTTAGAGAGTTAATTGATATATATTGATGAATCTCTACCCTAATGTGATGCTAAAGCAGAGGACTAGGGTGGGTGCGAGACGTGTCATGATGGTTTAAGAAAAATAAAATTCACACTATGACTATGACAAATTTGTTGACATATATGTTTGAGTTGCATTTCAATTTTCTTTGTATATTCCAATATACTATATGTCTTGGTGCTCTTTAGTTGTTGTTTTAAGTATTTCAGACTCTTGATCGTTAAACTAAATATTGGATGATGAAGAAATCTAGATAGATTATCTAGGTGTTACTAAGACTAGAAACATAAATAGTTCGTGTTTTGTGACTATTTGTTATGTATTATCTATGAAAATGTTTTTGTATTGTATATAAACCTTTTGATTATATAGTATACTTTTCAAAAGTTAAATAATGATTTGAATGATAAATAAGTTTATTACAATTATGAGAAATAATGATAACAAATATGGACTTGTACTCTATATTTTATAGTAGGACATCATGTCTTTTTCCTAGATTTTAATTTAACTATGAAGGCATAGCATGAGGAATTGACAAAATGTGATTATTGATGACCATTAGTTATTTGAGGATGCAATAGAGCTGTAGAGGAATTACGAAGTAAACATATGCAAAATGATTAGTAAAATAATGGAAGATTCTTGTGTTTCAAAGATGAAATGTTCAAATTGAAATGTTTCGAGGTACGTTGTCCCATCAGGTCCGGACTCCTGCGGAGAGAGGTCATCCCCATCTATGTTAAACGGACACCGCTATGGGGACTCGGGGACACGGACTCGAAATTGTTAAAAGAGTCCGACTAGTGGGGTATTATGATATTTTGAAAAAATATCTATATAAACCTTCAAATATTTAAAACACATAAACTAAAACATTAACGATCAAAGTGTCAAGCAAAGCAAATTAATAACTTCAAAACTCAAATTCAATCATAAACAAACTATAAATTTAAACTTAAAAGTCATATTTCTATAATATCTTCCACTAATGGAAACATCATAGATTCTAATTCGGAATCATCCAACGACAAGTTAGCAATTTCCAATATTCCAACATCCTCAAGTGATTCATGTCCATCTCCACCAACATCCCAAAACTTCGAACTTCCTTCTAAGTATTCTGATTTCTTCATTGATAGCAATCTAAGATTATTATGCACATAAACCAAGTCATCAGCACGTGCATCAGTTATCTTGTTTCTTTTTGCAGACTGTATAAACGCATATATGCTCCAATTCCTTTCACAACAAAAAGAGGAAGATATTTGTTCTAATAATTTAATAGTTATTCTTTGAATATTAGGAGCACAAGATCCATGAACAACCCACCAACATCAATGATCCATCTTATTCCTATCAGTGATGAAATCAAAATCACTCATTTTACCTGCATATTCCCAAAAATCAGCTAGTTCAAGATTCACAATTGTCCACAATTCATCGTTAGGTATGATATGTCTTATACACTGCTTTCTCAAATCACAAATTTCATCATCCATATGCGGAGGGCGAGCATAACGATGTTCTTGTTGTCATTCCTCTGATAAACACCTACACATGTTAATATAAGAATGAATCATACAATAAAACTTCAAAAGCAAATTTTATAAATAAAGTTTTATCACTATCGTACCTTAGATTTAATGAATGAGTTAAAGCATGTAATGTTGTAATGCACTTTTTTCTTTTGTTCTCCATGACACTATAAACAATATTCCAGAAACTATTTACATCATCATCAAAAGTCCCCTCATGCGACAAAATAATAGTCTTTATTCTTTGCATCGTAAGACTCCACATCTCAATGATAGTATGAAGATAAGTTTTATCCGTATCATATATTCTAATCATTTCATACAAATGTTTCGTAAATGCAAGAACATAATCTATTTGATCCCATAAAATGTCACTTACCAATTTGTCTTTGATCATTTGAGCCATTGCTATATCGTCATTACAATAAGATGACCATTCTGGACTAATGATCATACTTTGTAATTCAACTTTAATTTCTTGGAATCGAAGCATGACAATCATACTTGCAAATCTAGTATCAGCAATACGAAACATCTTTTACTTGGAGAATTTATTGAACATAGCATATCTCATTGAATGACTAGTAATAAAATTTCGAATTTTTGTAACTACAGAGAGTAGTTTACTAATCCACTCGCATTCCTTGTATATCGTTGCATTTGTTGAAGTGTTCTTTGAAGCGCAAACTTCTTTTATTACTAGATTGATCGTATGAACGATACATGGAGTCCAAAAAACCCGTTTTTAGAGTACCAATAAAACGAGTTAAGTTATGTTAATTATAAACATAACAACCAACGAGTAAACATTATAATTTACCTGTGGATATCTCTTTTCAATTTGTAAACCAGCAAGTCTACATGTAGCAGCATTATCGGTGATAATATGAACTACTTTGTCAACCCCCACCAATAAGATATATCATTCATTAAATTCGCAATGAACAAATTATCTTTGATCTCACCTTCACAATTAACTGCTCTAAAAAACATAGGTTCTTCTTCATTTATTGCGAAAAAGTTAATTAATAGTCTTCTTTAATGATCGGTCCAACCATCACAAACGATGCTCACACTTTTATCTTTCCAATGACTTCTAATAGACTTCAAAAGTGTATTAATATGATCTCGTTCCTCTCTAAACAGCTTTGTCCTCAAAATATGGTACAATTGTGGAGTATAAGCTACAAAAGAAATAACATATAATACTCATCCAAATATCAAAACAAATAAAATTCAAGATTATTGTACCTGTAAGTCCGGACTTGCAAGCTGAATTATACGAACTCTTGTAATATGGATTATGTGCAAAGTTGAATGAAAGTCCTCCTGAATAAAATATTCTAGCAATTTGAGCATCTAAGTTCTTTTTTACTTTATTTTGATGCATTTCATCTAGAGTACGTTGGCCACCGACATTCATTCTTTTATTTGAAAATCCTTCTTGCCTTAATGATTGTGGAGATTCATTTGATAAATTAAATGATTGAGTCATAGTGGAAATTGATAGAGGTAGAGGAATCATCGTTTTTTTCCAGCTATTTCCCTTAAATGCAAAGCTTCACTCTCTAACTTTGATAACTTTTGACGTTTCGTTATTGATATTGTCTTGCAATCTGCAATTCCAAATTCCGAAAGCTTCAGCAAATGCACATTCACCCTAGAATATGATCCGGTAAATTGTTTATTGCAAAAACAACAAGCAAGTCTATAATTTCCTCATTCGAATTCACTTGTTTTTCCTAATTTGGTTACAAATCTCCATAAAGGCGTGGTATCCTTAGAAATCTCATTTTGCCCTATAACTCTATCTTCAACATCAACTTCAATTGAATTATTTTCGATCATTTTAGCTCTCAAACTCCAACCTATAATATGAAAAACATATATATAACATTTTAAAATAACAAAATCAATGTAAAGTTACAATATTGAAACATTTGTTTAGTTGACATTTTATCAAACATTTTGTGTTCATAATGCGAAAAATTAAAATTTAATGATTTACAAGGTTTTCTAAATCTAATCCGTATAACAAATTATAGAATTATATACCCATACAATGAATAAACAATCAAACACATAATAAAAAATATAAAAAATAAAAACTTGATGTAGGCACCACATCAATCCGTCACATGGCTAGTCTACCATTTTAATATATATATTTCTATTCTCTAGGACTATTTTAATATATATATTTCATAAATTAGATGAATAGTATAGATTGAGGATGCCCCTGTCCTTGCGACTCCGGATGCCGATTGCCGACGCTATGCCGCTTCACTGCTATTTGCGTTATTTTTTTTAAACAGATTTTTTTTATATAGTTTGGACATGTGTCCGAGCGGGATCCGAGTCCGACCCGCTTCCGATACGGATCCGTGGGCTAAAATGCCGAGTCGGTTTAACTTAGATCCCCATGTACTTTATGAAGGGTAATGAAAGACTAGGATTAGTGGTAAAGTGCAACACCGAACTCGAGATCGTGACATACACGGTCAGCAAAATATAGAGCATGTTTGAGATATATATATATGCAAGTCCATATGAATGGAACAGAATCGGATGGGAACATGGTAGTCTAGGTCTCTACCCGGGTCTTAATGTGTGGATCAACAGTATCAGGTCGAATGATTAGTGGGACGAGAATACCTCTTAAAAGGCGTACCTGGTAGACAAGCACATGGGTTGTGAGACTAAGGTAAATGGGAGTGTTGGTTGACCAACCTATAGAATGGATGACGAATGGCACATATGACGATGAGGGTCAAGTTTGATGTGTCTATTGTCGACGGTCGTCGTTCCAACATTTAGCATATTTTACGAATAGACGGTGACCGGTGAACTAATGTCAACAAAGACTGTACCTACTGTAAGACTTTTATGAGTGATAAAAAACTTTTTTATGAGCTCAATGAGCAGTAAAAATGATATGCTAAGATTCTTATAAAATAATATATTGTTCCCTCTACCCTATAAAATGGGAGCAAAAGTAAAAATAAAGAAAAACAAGCTTTAAGTTCTATAGTACTAAGTTGTAAGAGTTTCTAATTGTTGTGGGTTGCCTGCATTCTATGACTCTATATCTTCCACTTCCTTATAATAATTCATTTATTTGGTTTGGTACTCTTTGGGTTTTTCTCCCAGATTTCAAGTTTTTCACGTAAAATATTTCTCATGTTATACTACTGCCACCGATTACCAACATTTCTAAAAAAATTAACACAATTAATCTTACGAGTTAATCTTTTCTCCCCGTAAGACCTGGGATGGGAAGCATATTGGCTCATGGAGTAGGGCGACATCTAACAACCAGTTCGAGTGACATATGTCAGTAGGCATGACAAACACGATCAAGGTAAGGAAAGGAACGAAACAGAATAAATAAAAATGATATTTGAAAGAATGATAAATGTTTCAAGTATGTTTCAAGGATTTTATGATGTGATTCAAGTGAACTTCAATGGAAGTCGAGTTTTAAGCAAATAATGTTTTGAAAGAATGTTGCTTTTTAAAATTTTTCAGAAGTTAGTTTCAATTATTAGATTATGATCCCTTTGCAACGATAGTGATATAGTCATGAGAAACTTATTAAGAAGATTAACATATTCACATAAAGTTGTTCAAAAGTTGAAATTGGACGTACACCAAGTTATTTTGATGAGGGGTTTACTGATCAACGAATTACAGATAAGTGAGTCTCATGATTAAGCGAGTGAGGTCGCACCATCGATACAAGGCTGATTCATGTAGCACTTCGGCAACAACGATCGCCAAAATTGCCAACTAAATATATTCATTATGTAATCGTCTTGCCTCAGTCCTTATTACACTCCAACCAGACCCCGATGTCTAGGTATCTTATCCATTTTCTAACAACACATCATATGCTCGGTTTTACCATTCACACAAGGCATGCCTGATGGTGGTTGCTTCACATGTAAACCTAGACATTTACACCAAGCAATCACAAATCCTTCATGAAGAGAGGCAATGCAGAATGAGATATCGGCATTTGAGGCCAACTCTACATGGGACATGCTGTAAGGCCTGAGTGATCGGTGCTTGAGGAGGGGACCAATAGATTCCTATGATGGGCGAGGTTGGGACGATACGAACAATGTAGGAAGGTTTGAGCAGATTGAGGGTCATCAACCGTGGCAATGACAAGGAAAAAACGGTCGAACATATAGCCGACTAGTGGCAGAGGCACCACCCTATGGGCAGTGGCACCTTTGCCGGGGAAAATAAAGGCAGTAATCACGTGCCCGATCAACAGACCCAGATGGAGGCATAACAAGATCAGACAATCAATACAACCGGTCCGTGCGAAAGGATCACTGACAATGACGATGGCATCATCGTACCGACTCGAGCGTACAATACGAACGAACAATCCTCACGGACAATCGAATGGCAGAATCATCATTGACACAAGTTGTGGCATCATCGCGTTAACCAGAGCCATCGGTATTAACAGACATGTAGCATCCAACCCGGAAAATCCGCAACTAATCTGACAGACGGGGCTGCCTAATAAATCCGGCCGCAATCACGAAAGAACATCAAACTACTGTGCAGAGGCACTGTTGACACCAAAATTGCGGCAACCTTGACACGTAGGCAGCAAGGATGACAAGGGCGGCTGACTTGACAGTGCCGCACAACCGAAACGAGACTAACTTACACACCTAACCTAGCATATAAGACACATAAATAACAAACACAACGAAGGGAATAAGGGGAGGGAGTAAAAGAAGAACGAAAAGACTAAGATAAAATAGCTTAGGAAGAACTCACAGCGAGGTGGTGACCCACGGACTGTGCTACATTCCTCGCAATCACACACGGATCCTTTAGAATCTAGCATGTTTTGAACCCGATGGGTCATTCTCTCTACAAAATCCTCTAATGAACCATTGATGTGACTGTGAAGTTGATTACGCATACAAGCTCCAACCTAAGGGAGCGGGATTATCATGAATTGATTATGAAAATGCATGAGTTTAAATACTTTGGTTGTTAGATAAGCATAATTTTGAAGAGTTTTTGCATGTAAGATACATTTAAAGTTTATGCATACGAGCTCCGACCTAAGGGAGCATGATTTGGCTCCTGCAGCCGATGACTTATCCTCAATGGCAGCGTGATCAAGTCACGGAGTTAGAACCTTTACCAAAGGGGGTTTGCCACACATGTCATCTTCAAATGAGACTATGGATATACGATTGAATATGAATAAGTTTATGTATGGGAACATATACGGTAAGGTGTGTGAACGTTGGCATTGTGGAAAGGGAGACAATGGAAGGGGAAAATGGTGACTAAGTAGAATCACTAAGTATCACGAGCACTCTACTTCTAAGGTATCTTACGAAGACAATTGTCTTATGATGTGTTTTTATTTTTTTGTAGGATGTGGAGTCTTGGAGGCTTGCTAGGAAGTAACCGTACGATCTCCAGGACCGAAGAAGATTAAGTAGTTGTGGAAAGTGAGGAATATATTAGTAGTAAACCGATCTATGGAATTTAACAGATATATATGTTTTGAACCTTGACATTAACCCTTTTGAGGAATGACATTCCTATTTTGCTTCCTACGACCTAGTAGGTAGTGAAGATACTGGCGAGGATGCCTCGCTTAGGCAAAGGACTCGTCATGTGAGAGAAATGATGTAAGTAAGATGGAACGGTCGAGACGTCTCAATGAGGGATGACGTTGAGAGCATAAGAGCCTCGGCTAATGCCTCGGCTCTCGACCAAGGTCGATCAACCGAACGTTGTATAGTGTCTAAAATAAAGACAGCCGCGTGGCAAACGATAATGATAACGCACGGGAACCTCGGTGATGGAGCGTGTCGTCGTTATCCCCGAACATAGTTGGCTGTCACGCCCCGACACTAGAGTCAGGTCGTGACAACCTGGTCCCACTACCTCCGAGAAGTATATTGTGGACCAAAAGTGGGTTTACAAAATAAAATATTGACCAACATGAGATTTTGAACGGTATTAGACGCATCTTGTCGCTCATGATTTTACTTAGGAAGAATGCATTGAATTCAATGAGACGTTCACCCCTGTGACTAAATTAACCACGGGTATGTGTCTCATACATGTTGCCGTTGTTAAAAGATGAGTACTATATCAATTGTATGTCAACAATGCATTCCTACACGGTAATAAAATAAAATATTATTATTTTAAATTAAAAAACAAAATATTATTATTTTAAAATTTTGGTATCGATTGATATACCGTACTGATCAGTATGAAAACATTGCATTTATCTAATTACGACAAAATATCTCGTCCTCAAATACTTTTCAGGCGAAATTATCTTATTTTTTTCTATTTTTCAGTTGTGTAAGTATGATTTTTAGTTTTTCATACATAACTAAAGAAGTATCGATTTTATCTATAGTTTGACATTGATGAAAAATTGATGCAATTTTGAATGTAACGAAATATAAATTGATTAATTTGAGTAAATTATATTTTTTGATCTTAAGTGTAAATATGTATTTTTACTAAAATCGTGTTCATCACACCGTTATTTTTACAAAATATTTTTAAAAATTATATTATAATAAATGTATTAAACTCAACCTATTTTATATCACCATAACTCATTGTACCCTACCGTACTTTAATACCATTATATCAAAGAAGCCCATTGTAATTAGGAAATTAGGAGGAATATGTGTAATATAGGAGCTCTATGTATTATTTATCAATTTTTTATTTTCTCAAATTGTGATCTTACCATTTCAATGAGGGGATTTATCCCATGTGGACACACACGAGGAGACAACATTGCATAATTTATACTGTACCCTCATTTACAGTTGTCGTAAGAGCTATTGATTGCTCATGGCTCAAATGGAGCAGTGATACAATCATTCATGCAGAAATGTTGCATCTCATATTCAAATTTCTATCAGTTTCTCTTGGTAGAAAGTTTAGGGTAAATGGAGAGAGTCGGATTTCTGTTGATGTAAACTATGATAACAAAAATGGGGGAATATGGGAAAGATAGTTATGGGTGAACTGTTGCTCTGTCTAAGCATTATGAATATTAAGGGATGAATTATGAATTACGCTTTAATGAACTCCATTAAAGTTTCACCTACCAAGCTTCTGTCCATTGACGCGAATGCATTCACTTAAAGTTCCAGTCTAATACACTGCATGGTGACGCCTCTTTGTCGTTCTCTTCGTTCTTGGTAGTCGCATATCCCTCTTCCTTTTTTTCTTTCTAAAGTCATTGGTGTGGTGGCCCTGGCCCCATCAGATCAAGAATCTCCGTCTCTCTCTCCCGCAGAACATGCCTTCCCTTTTTTTCAGACTTTACTTGTTGACAAAATTATGCCGCTTTCAGGGATTCTTCTACTTTTTCCGATAAATCGTTGAAAACCCTCATGCCATTCCAAGCTTCTTACTTTTCTAAAATGCCTGCTTCCTTTTTCAACTTGTGAAGGAATAACTTCTCCTCATTACTTCTTTGCTGCCCATATTTTCTCCCATGATTCCTCTTCCCTTTTGGCTTTAGATGCTCTGCCGAACTTCTACCACATCGTGTTGCCTAGAGTTTCCGGTCATTCTGTGAAGGTAATTACTTTTGGGTTTCGTCTCTTCTCGAGATTGTTGGTTTTTTCTTCTTCCTCTCAAAATGTGTTCTACTTTGTGTCTACGTTTACTATATTTGTTCTCTCTCTGTTTCCTTGTTCCCCTCCTTCGTTAATTCGCGCCGTAGTTGATGTCTTTTTTTTCACATCCTCACATCATGAGAAGGATCTTTTTTCTGCTTTATGTTTTCTTTTTCTGGGTCAAAGAGTATCCTTATGTTTAACACTTGAATCTCTTTTTGATACTTAAACTCTACCTTATCTCTTCTGCGGATCTTCTGCCTATTTTTTTACTTCAAACTCCACCTTAAATGGTAAGAACTTGCTGCTTAAACGATCTACTTGTGTTTCGTTTCGGTTTCCTTCAGAAAGACTTGGATTTGGCTGATATGCAGATTTAAAACCCCATATTCTCTTCTTGAATTTCGCTACTAAAGCTCACTGTCGCCTGAAATGTAATTTTGATGATCCTTCTGCTCTCTTTATCTGTGTAGATTCTAATGTACATTCAAAGAAATATGTATAAAATGGAACCAATTGTAATCTAATCTTTACTTCTTGCATCTGCTATGTAGATAAATGCAGTACACCAGCAGCTATTTCCCTATGCAATACCGAGATGGGAACCATAACGAAGGTGTAAGTAGCTTTAACTGGCCAGGCAGCCAAAGATTTCGAGATGAAATAAGCTCCGACTTTCGAGTACAGTCGATGTCTAATTACGGGTGTGAAGATTACAACAAGAGCATGATGAGATGGATAATGCAAAAGCATGAATCCACATTTCGATTTCAGGTACTCTAATGGTTCAATCCTTTTGTCTAACTCGTGGTTCGGAGTTTAATTGGTTTTGTTTCTCCATAAGGTTCAGGAACTGCATAGACTGTATGGAAGACAGAGGAAGTTGGTAAATGAAATGAAGCTAAATCAGAGATTTTTGTGTTCTAGGACATCAGAGATATCGTATTCTTCTTCGTCACAAGGCTTTTTCGGTTTGAATCATTCACAGAGTCGATTTTTTGAGCCATTTATGAGGAATGCTTGTTCTGTTGCTGAGAATATTCAAGCTCAATCGCGATGTAATCGGAACGCGTTGGATTTTGAGCTTCCTCATATTCTGCAACATGAACAAAAGGGTAAACATGTTGTTTATGTAGATGATCTGCACAGGCAGAATGTTCCTGATTCTAATGAAAGAAAAGATTTTTCGATTGATCTTAACCGTCCGATACCGATGATGGAGTTAGTGGAATCAAGTTCAGTTATTACATTAGATGCATTGATTCCTGAACAATCTGGATTTATGGAGTCTGATGATTCAAACTTGAAGATGGATTTCGATTTGAACTTGTTACCGAAGAGTTGTAATTCCTCAGGTAACGAAATGACTCCGGATGCAAAGACTAGTAACAGTTCATCACGAACTATACTCGAAATCGACTTGAATTCAACGGTTTCTGTAGACGAGTCTGCAAATTCAGTTCCTCCAACTAGTGATGCATACTTGATGTACCCCATAAGCCCAGAGAACCAGGAAGCTTCTCCTCCAAGATGCAAATCAGAGGATATTGGACATGAATCGCCACTTTCTTCGATAGATCTCGATATTATTACCGCAAGAACTCTTATTACAATATCTTCTGCTACTGGACAAGAACAACCTGGAATTGCTGATAATTGCCTATCCTGGTTTGCTGAGATTGTTTCTTCAGCTGAAGATGATCTGAAAATTGCGCATGATGTTCTCTTGAATGTGAGTCGATGTTCGAGCAAGAAACGTAAATCGAGTGAAAAGGAACAAGAAACAGTGAAGGTACTAGATCATAAAGCTTCAGAAAGGATAGACAAGGACTGGAAAGTGGAACAAGAAGCAATGAAGATATCATCAGTTTCAGAGGCGATTAGAAGGAATTCAACGTGGGAAAGCAAAAGCTGGGGTAAGACAGCAAAACGTGAAGGAAGAAGAAGAACTGTGTAAACTGGGAACTTCAGCCTTGTAGATCAAGGGAAATGAACATATATATTAACTTTTGAAGTAATGTAACACGAATCTAATAGTTTGGATGTGTTTATTATATTTCATCTACTTGTTCTAACAAGTGACAGTGATTGCTCACTTGATCAGAAGTTTGTAAGATTGCGGTATAATCTACATTTCCCCACGAAGAAGTTGATGCCGTATAAACGACCGTATTTGAGAACAAAATCCAAAAAGATGAAGGAGGAAGAAGCAAAAGAATCGCACAGAAGGAATGTATCTCTTTTGTTACTGTCATCTTGTGACTTGGATTTGTATTCTTGCTGAAACTTAAATGGATAAACGATAATTTAAAACCAAACAATAAATACCATATACACAACCAAAACCCATATCAGAGTAAGTCCAAAAACAACAAATAAGTACAGAAATTTGACTTCAATTCACTGTTCTTTTGGCAGAAGGCGGCGGATTTGCTATGAGGAGGGAGATGGAGTATAGAGCTTGTCTTGAACTTCATTACCACAGTTTTGATACCTGCAAATAACCTTGCATTTCACAACGTTGTCATAAACGTAGAACCCAGGTGCAACCATCATCTTGACCATGGATGGTGCAAGCTTTTGAGACCGATCACAGGCAATATCCTCCATGTAAATAGAATCAAATCTTACTGTTTTATCCACCCTGAAAATCGGTAAAGGAGGATGAACTGAATTAGCTAAGAGATGCACGCACCAGATCGCTTTTGAAGCTCTGAAAAAAGCCTGCAAAAGTGGTTCAGGCCAAGCATGGTTCCATCCCAACATAGCTACAATATCGCTCATTTTCCTGTTACAGAATTTGCTGAACTCTTCACTGAAACGTTTTGTTCCTTTACTGAGAACTTCCTCCCATGATAGTTCTTCAAGACGTCTGAACATAGCGAAATTGGATTCACAGTGATCAATTGGATTCAAAACTGGGTTTGAAGAGCTCTTTTGAAACCCAATTGATTCAAAATCTTCGTAGACTGCTTGGTTTAGCAAAGCTTCAAGGTATAGAAGAGAGTTTCTGGGATTCTTTGCAAATGAGAGCTTGATATCGTATGGTTGCAAGAGAAGTGAAAGCTTTTCGAATACTTTAGCTCCCATTTGTGTTAACTGTAGAACTAGAGCACGGCTCAGAATCTTAACCGATGATTGTGATTCAGATACCATGATCAAAAAATGGTGAATAACTTTCTGTGGATCCCCAATTTTTATGCAGGAATAGTTAACCTGAGAAGGAGATTCATTCTGCTGGTTTTTCTGATAGTTGGAATAAGAAGCAACGCCGCCATTGCGAACTTCAAGCCCAGATTTCAAGCTCTGACAGTAGATTTCAAGCTTACTAAGCTTCTCCT
This sequence comes from Utricularia reniformis, assembly GCA_009725065.1. Taxonomy (NCBI): domain Eukaryota; kingdom Viridiplantae; phylum Streptophyta; class Magnoliopsida; order Lamiales; family Lentibulariaceae; genus Utricularia; species Utricularia reniformis. The sequence goes on from RWGZ01000936.1 coordinate 1,159,609, forward strand.
CAAGCTCAGCCATGGAGTATCTCAGCTTCGAAGTTTCAACAATGGCCTCATCTCGTTTCCTCGAAGCATTCACAAGCTTGTTGGAGAGCTCCGAAACCACTATCTTCCAATTATCCTCTCTCGACACGACTGAGCCGCCGTCTGAAGAGTAAGGACTCTTCTTCATAGTCAAGGAACCCAAAAAGGACTTGAAAACTCCATTTGGACTCGCACTAGAATGACGGCGACCTCCATTGTTTTCCAAAGGAACAACTGAAAATCTCTCCCGGTTGTATGGGTGACATTTGTTACATAAAACTCCGACAGACTCATCGTTTTCCGGTAGCTTTTTTGAACACCCTTTGTTGTCCGAATGTAACGGAGTTGGATGATGCTGATAATCATTCCATGATTTGTTCATATAAAAACTTGGAGAACTTCCTCTGAAACTAATTCCCTCTTCGTTACCTTCTTCAATCTGAACATCAACAAACCAGAACACTCAAATATGAATCCAGAAACAAAAAGCAAGAACAAAAACACTCCTTACAGACGTGAACTGAGAAGGGCAGTTTGGAGAGACAGAGGTTTTCAACGAAGAAGTGGTCATGGATTTCATTACAGATGAATCTTTATTCTTCATGTTGAAGAAGAAAACACAAAAAGAAAGGGTTCTTTTTCATTCAAGGCAACAGAAACAGTTAAAGAAAAAGATTTCAAATTTTAATTTCTTTTGTAGCATAGTGGGAGCAGAGCAGGAGGCAAGTCTTCTTCTCGGGTTACCCTCTGTCTCTGCCATTCTTGAAAGCCATTCCTTTTCTTTCATCATGACTTCACAGAGCTGAAAGTTGAGGAATTTAATGCAGCGTTCATCTACCCGCCAATGCACTAATTGCGGAGGTTTATGTGGGGTCTACTTCTCGCCGAATACGCGCCGATTAAAGGAGCGTATAGGATACCCCTATTATGAGAGATGCGAGTTTTTTGCGGAAATACCCATTAAATTCCCTTACATTTGCGTTGCAAACTTTGCGGAAATACCCATCCATCATGAGCACTTAGAATTTATGATAAAAATCGTAAAATAACTAAAAAATGACTATCAAAATTTTTTATTTTACATTTATATTTATTTTTATACAATGATATTAAATATTTTATCAATTGAATGGTGGAGTGATTTTATCACAATATTAATGGTATTTTATAGATTTATATATTTAATACTAATTTAATTAACAAAGCATGATGAATGATATATTTAAAAGAAAATACAACTATGAAATGAAGTTGAGACTTAGGGGTGTGTATGAAAATTATGTGATAAAAAAAATCAAGATAATCGAATTGTAATCGAACCGATTTTTCGGTTATCCGAACTTCAAATACTTAATCGGATTGGATCGAATGCGGTTTTGGATCGGATACTATTTTCCAAAATTTTATATCCGATCTGATTTTTTTATTATATTATTTTTTTTCTAATTATGAAAAGTTAAAACGTTATATATGATAATATAGTTTTTCCTTATTATAAATATTTGTTTTTCTATTAATATTAAATTTTGTAGATTTTATTCATATTTTTCAAAAATAACCAATATAAAAGAATATTAAGTAATCAATATCGGATATTGAATTTTGAAATCCATGTTTTTAGTAAGTTAGATAATTTTTCGGATATTTTATAGTATCATTTAAAATGTATTTAATTTTACAATTAATTTTATTTTTATAGTTTGTAATTACGAATATTTAAATGAATTATATTTATTTTTTGCCAATTCATGTATTTGGAAGAAAAATATAATTCATTATTTAAATACATGTTTTTAATCTCTTTATTTTGATCTCATACCTTTACATTTGAATGCGGAATTGGATGGTTCCATCGTGAACAAAATTTATTGGCATGCTCTACTAATAGTTGTAAATCTTTCATTTTTGTGCTTCAACGGCACGATCTGCGAAATATTTTATGCATCTGTTGAAAGTAATTTACACTAAATACAAAAAAGTTAAGTGGACAAATAATATTTATATTGAAATAAGTAAGTGAAGTATTTGTGGTGAGATTGTTACCGTTACCAAAGTGGTAAGTGGTAGCCTACGAACACCACGCAATACTTCATTCATTCCTTCAACTTGAATAGTTGTCATAGTACCAAACCTAATAAAAAATGTAATTCATAATTCAAATAAAATAAAATTATAAAAATACATAAAATGCAGTGAAATTTGATATGAAGGTTAAAGAACTTTTTTCATTCATCATATGTGAGTGTCCATGTCGAAAAACCAATTATTTAAAGTCATTCATAAGTTTATAAGTTTATAATATATTTTTTTCCATTATCGCATGAAATTTTGAGCGTTGTCTTGCCAATGCAGCCGGCCATAAAAGTTCTCGAACGTTTTTGTCATGAAATGCATCGTTGAAATTCGATTTCAAATGTCGGAGACAATATCGATGACATCCAATAGGCTCCCTAAAGGCCCAACCATGTAGAGCATTTAAAATTCCTCCTGCTCTATCTGAAATAAGACATGTGTATCTATTTTTCAAAACATGTTTTCGTAAGAGATCAAAAAACCATGACCATGCGTCCCGTGATTCCTCATCAACCAATGCGAAAGCCAAAGGAACCACGTGATTTCCAGCATCCAAAGCAACAACAATCAACAACTTATGATTAAATCGACCATATAAATGTGCCGCATCAGTAGAGACAACCGCTCGGCACCATTTATATGCATGGACACAAGGACCAAAAGCCCAAAACACATAAAATAATGTGTGTGGATCATGAGTATTAAAATGAGGATGACATCTCACAATGGTACCGAGATTTTGTTTTTGAACATCATGCAAAAATCTCGGAAGATGTGTTACTCAATTCTCCTATGTACCATGAATCATGGTAAATGCTCGTCTGAGTCCTTTCCAACATCTGTGATAAGGCACATCAAATCCATATAATACTCGTATATCGGTTTGAATATCAAATACTTTTTATAAGGTTTCTCAATCAAATATGAGAGTTGAGTTCGGGCAATGAGAGCTATATTAATATTTCAGTGCGACAATAATGCTTTTCCTATAACATTGCAGGTATACATGTCTTCCATTTTGGTTATTGTCCAATAACGATATTTGCCAACATGGGCTGCTCTTATTCTCCAAAAGCATGGCGGATCATTTTCTCTCAAAGCACAACACACTTCATATTGTATATTATCTCTTTTATAGACTACGAATCATTTACCAGTTACACGCAGAGCATGTTCCCTTATTGCTTCTATTACATTTTCTTTACTCGTAAATGTTGTTTCTATTGCCAACTTGATTCCATTGTTACTCTCCTCCAATGGATTTGGTGCTCCAACATTCGAATCACACCACACCGGATGAGTATCGTAGATGAACATACCAGGTGGGTTCCACCAACATTGATTGTTAACTTCTGGATTTTCATCATAAATATTTGGATCTACGTCATTATCCAACTCTGATCAGGCGGTTCACTGTCCATATCATATTGGAGAGGAATATCTCCAAAACTATCAGCCACAGGATCTAGTAAATCATCATTGTCATATCGATGTTCCATAGATCCATTCAACATATCTCAGTTATCAATATCAACATATCCTATTTATATAATAATATATATTAATAATTTATAAAAGCAAAAAAAACATCATTTCATAAAGAGAATTCAATAAATTAATTGTTAATAAATTTTCCGAGAAGTATAAAGCGGAAACATAATTATTTTTACCTTCAATTGTTGGTAAAGTAGAGTCGTTCCGATTCCCAAAAAAATCAATTTCGTAACCTTTAAAAATAAATAATTTTAGAAAACATATTTAAGTAAAATGCTATATATAAGTAAATGAAATAATATTTTGATGTAACTTTATTCTAACATTTCTCCTATTTTTTAAATGATTTTTAAAGTTAATGGGTTAACATTATAATTTAATATTTTAATATAAAGTTTTACTCGTTCACATACTTTTGTACAACTATTATACAATATATAAAATAATATAATATATAGATATTAAATAAATTTAAAAACTAATAAAATCAAATATTTATGAAAATATGGTAATATTTTTATAGATTTGTGTTTTTGATTTTTTATAGATATATAAGGTATTCAATAGTAATTGTCATATTAGTAATAAATATTTCTATAAAATCTTAAAAATATAACTATAAAATAATGTGAAAATATATTAAAATGTAAAAACAAAATTAGTTATTTTTACCTTCAACTGTTGGCAAAGTAGAGTCGTTCCGATTCCCAAAAAAATCAAATTCGTAACCTTTAAAAACAGTTTCTCTTAAAATCATAATTAAATAAAATTTTATAAAAATAATTAAATGAAATAAACATTTGATCTAACCTTTCTCCATCTTTGTTGAACCAATAATGTGATGTGTTGTAATTTTTCAAACTCAAGTATGTTAGTATTTATAATTTTGGTACTGTCCACTTCTTCACCCGTGATATTGTAAATGATATCAAAGTTCACGGATCACCACTCCACTTTAATAATTTATAATAAATGTTCACGGGTTGTCAACTATACATATTATAAATTATGTATATATATAATATTGTGATAAAATACCATTAATATTGTGACAAAATCTGGGTTCAATTGATAAATATATAATGATTATTAAATTAGAATATTTAATATCATTGTATAAAAACAAATATAAAATGTAAAATAAGAAATTTTGACAACTTTTTTTAGCTTTTTTACAGTTTTTGTCATAAATTCGAACAGTTCCTGACGGATGGTATTTCCGCAAACGCAAGGGAATTTGATGGGTATTTCCGCAAAAAACCCGATGCAATTGCACACACTCCATATGTTCCAAATAAAAGTCTTTATTTTATAAAACAATAAATGTATTTTATTTAATAAATGAATATATAAGTTTAATTGTTTAATTATTATATTGAATCTTTATATTACACGAAATGTATTAATAAACCAATTTAATATATTAAGTGCATTACACGAAATGTACACCAATTTAAATGCCTCAAGCCATAGTGGGATTTTTTGAAATAACAAATTGTGTCCACTAATGAAGCAACACTCCTTCAAAATGCCAACATTTTGAGTTTAATTGGTTCGCATCAACGTTTTAAAACACATTCCATATTGTGTGGATTGGTGGTTCAAGTTATCACTCGACTCATTCAAGCATGTGAGTTAATGGCAGATGTAGTTATTTTAAATAAAAAATATTTTAATTATAAAAAATTAATTAAATGTAATATATTTTTTAAAGAAGGGAAAAATAATAAATGATAATTCAATAGTAATTCGTGAATGATTCAATAAAAGTTCAATTCAATGTAAATTCGGGTTCAGCAATTGAATCACGGACACACTCCAACTTATATCAATGCATAAATTTTGTCAGAACATTGTGTTTTGTATATTTTCCAAAAAAAATCATTTAATAATTATAGTGATGTAAATGTGAGATTTAAGAACTACCGTGTGGAATTGATTAGAATGACTTAACTCATGTAGATAAATCATTTCGTATATGATACAATTTAGATTAGTGGGTTTACAATTATGTTTTTAACTCAATGGAAAATAAATTTTAGTGACTCAGAGATTTTTCGATTCAATTCAAATATCAAAATATTTATAATTCATTTAATATGAAGAGAGTTCAAATCGTTTTACTTGAAGAGAAAGCTATGCTTTCATTTTAAAAATCGATTTAAAAAGATCATATTTGATACCATAGTATCTACTGGTGGTCTCAATTATTGTAATATGTAAGATCGACCGAATCAAAGGAGCGGCGTACATAGTATTCCTAAGGTGTATAATTAAATAATAATTAAATAATCGGTCATGCCATATCAAATAGAAACATTTATTAATGAAATAATAGCATGTGCATTTATTTTGCTTCAGTATTATTGGATATAAATAGTAAAAGGTGTATCATTATTAAAGAACAATTATAAAAAAACTAATTAAATGACTGACTGGATGCGTGATATAACATTCAATTTTATAAATAATTTATGTTTTTGTTATTTTTAAAATAATGTTGTTTCTTTTTTTAGACTATGCTTAAATTTGGTCCTCGTAATTTTATATTTTGATAATTTGTGTACTCATACTTTGGTAATTGTGGTAAATTAAGTCATTTAACTTTATGAGGGGCAAAATTAGTACTCTTACTTTTCAACATTTGGTAAATTATGTCATCCAATTTTATGTATGTGGCAAATTTGGTCCATGGAGTTTGTAATTTGTGCAAATGCAGTCCTTCAACTTTGATAATCGCACATTTGGTCCTCGTAATTTTATAACTTTGGTAAATTTGGTCCCTGACGCCGTTATTAGCTTATCAAAGAGGTTTTGCTAAAATTCATTTGTGATAGAATTTCGTGATTTTGTTGAACTTAGAGAACAAATTGCTCAGCCCTACCCCCAAACATTCCAATAACAAATTTTGCAATTCGACCCGCACACTAGCGACAATGGAAATGAAACGAAAAGACGAAGAAAAAACGTTGAGGAATTCATGCCTTCGCTGGAGCAGTGGCAATGACGCAGATGAGTTGACGAAAATATGAGACTGCCACGGAGAAGAATGTAGAAGCTAACGGTTGAAAATTACGGCATAAGGGTTTCGAAAAATCCATTTTGCCAATTTCTCAAAATTACGGAGATCAATTTTGCCAATTCGTGTAAACTACGAGGACATGTTTTGTTCGATTTAATTTAGAGAACTAAATATAAACTTTGAGGATCAATTTTGTCAAATATCAAAAAGCACGAGAACTCAAAACGCCACATATAAACTTCGATGACTAAATTTGCCACAATCATCAAATTACGAGGACTAATTTTGTCAAATGTCATAAAGTACGAGGACTAAAAACGCTACATATAAACTTCGATGACTAAATTTGCCACAACTATCAAACTACGAGTAGCAAAACTATCATTTTCTCAAAAAAAACTTTGTTTTTAATTCAGAATATGTATATTTTTTAATAAATATATTATAAGTTATAACCAAAAGTGTATTAGATTAATCCTAATTAATTAAACATCCAGTTTAGATACTTAATAAAACACAAATACACAAATACACAAATACCAAAAGTCTCTTGTCGGGGTGTATCATTTCGTGGTGATCTATCTCTATTTCCGAAGCGGATAAAGGGAACCACTTTCTCTTTACTCAAATGTGTCTCGGGCATTTCCTCAATAGTGGTTATTAGCTCATCAAGCAAACCTAGTTCCAATAATCTTTCGATTTCGGACATAATTTACTACAATGATTGGTAGCGTGTTAACTCATGTGGAAACGAGAGATACATGAGACTCATTAATCCCCGAAATCGGTGTTTGTAGGGGAAGGAGTATTTGGAGATCCCCATTCTTCTGTTCAACAATCGAAAAATCTGTTCCTAATTGAAAGCAGGAAAAGTTCGCAATTTGTTCCGAACAAGTCATCTTAGGCTTCGATAAAGATTTGTTCCGCCCAATTGCACAATTTGCAATAATGTTGTGCGATCTATATGTATTGAATTCAAGGATTCCATGATCTTGTGGTCTCTCATCTTCCTTAATGAAGTGAGTGCATCTAAGAGCAAGCTCTTCCATGTGTTACCGGGATCTCTGTTCACATAACTACAACGGGACGATGTTCCGGGGATTAACCGGTTCGAGAGTGAGCATCGGATCAACATCGAGCCCGGAACAAAGCCTATCAGGCAGAAGAGGAGACGCTACTCTCCTGAGAAAATTGAAATCATCCGGGCTAAGGTGAACAAGTTGTTGCGGTCGGGATTTATCAGGGAGATCCACTATACCGAATGGGTTGCAAACCCGGTTGTGGTCTCCAAGGCTGATAGGAAGTGGCGGATGTGTATTGACTTCACCGACGTCAACAAAAGCTGTGAGTCGGACCCTTTCCCCCTACCACATATTGACCGATTGGTGGATACTATGGCTGACAGCACAATGATGAGCATCATGGATGCCTACTCCGGGTATCATCATATCTTCCTTACTGAGGAAGGTCAGAAAAAATCATCATTTATGACTGAAGACGGCGTTTATTGCTATGTGGTTATGCCGTTCGGCTTGAAAAACGCCAGAGCAACATACCAAAGGTTGGTTAATAAAATCTTTAGAGATTTAATAGGCCACATAATGGAAGTGTATGTTGACGATATGATTGTTAAGTCTATGAATAATGAAGATCATATTTCTTATGTCTCGCTATTTCGAAGTATGCCGTAAGTATAAACTCAAACTGAATCCGAACAAGTGTTGCTTCGGGATCCGATGCGGCAAGTTCTTAGGATATTACGTTTCTGAAAATGTCATAGAGGTTAATCATGAGAAAGTGCATGCTATTATCGATATGCAACCTCCAAGGAACAAGAGAGAATTTAAGAGGCTTACTAGCCGACTTGCTGCACTAAACATATTTATTTTTAGATACACGGATCGGGCCTTGCCCTTTTTCAGAGTATTGAGGAAAGCAAGTCACCTAGACTGAACCGAAGAATGTGATCGGCCTTCTCGGATCTGAAGACTTATTTAAGCACTCTCCCTGTGATGGTAAACCCGACTTGTGACGAACCCTTGAGATTGTATCTAGTTGTATCAGAAATTGGCGTCAGCGCAGCTCTAGTGACTATATGAGATGATGTTCATAGATATGTTTATTATGTGAGTCACTCCTTGGTATCCAACGAGACTAGATACAACACCTTAGAAAAATTCATGCTGGCTCTGAAGAAGGTTGTATCTAAGATGAAACATTATTTCGAAGGTCGAACGGTTTACGTCTAAACAGACCAGCCTCTGAAAGTGGTTCTTATTTAGCCAGATTTGAATGAGAGGTTAGCAAAATGGGCCATTAAACTCAGCTATATGTATATGGAATTCCTACCCCGAAGGGCGATCAAAGCTCAGATTTGCCGCGGGCATACATGACATAGGAGCGAGTACGATTTGGATCTATATTCAGGACCGACCATCGGTCGAAATACCGGTGACCAAACAATTAGTTGAGGAAAACAGGGTTTTATGCCATGAACTCCAAGGCTTGAATATCAACGCTAATGAATCTCCTGGGAAACCCACATGGATGGACCCCTTTATCAAATATATCACGAATGGTTATCTTCGTGAAGACAAGTCAGAGGCTAGAAAAATAGAATTCCGGGCCAAGAGATATGTCCTAAGTGACCGGCGACTGTTTAAAAAGAGTTTCGAGGGACCATTGTTACGTTTCTTATCCCCTACAGAGGCTGATGACATCATGATTTATATTCATGAAGGGATATGTGGTATTCAATCAGGGGTTGGATCTTTATACCATCGCATTATCAGAGCCGGATATTTTTGGCCAACACTACTTACAGATGCCAGGGAGTATACCAAACGTTGTGCTATATGTTAATACCATGCTCCGGTCCCACAACTGCTTGGGGCTCCCTTATCGGTAACCCCTTTACCTTGTCCGTTTAACAGATGAGGAATTGATATCCTTGGACCTTTCCCTCAGTCTGTAGGACAACGGTAGTTATGTATTGTGGCAATGGAATATTACACTAAGTGGATTGAAGTAGAGGCAATAGCCATTATCTCTGAGAAGGTTGTTAAGCACTTCTTATGGAGAAATATTGTTAGCCGCTTCGGGGTACCCCGAGCGTTGGTTTCAGATAATGAGACCCAGTTTCGCAGAAAAGCCGTTCGGGATCTCTGTACTAAGTTGGGCATCGCCCAACATTTCTCGTCGGTAGCTCACCCCCAGACTAATGGACTTATGGAAGTATCTAACAAGGTAATCTTGAAAGGATTGAAAACCAAGTTATAAGATTTTGGGGGAAAATGACTCGAACATATCTATGAGATTCTATGGGCTTACCAAACTACACCCCGCTCAACGACCCAGGAATCACCATTCTCACTAGTATACGGGTCCGAAGTAGTTAGCCGGTGGAGGTAGTCATCCGATCGCCCAGAATATCTCAATACAATGAGCAGATGAATGGTGAAAGAAGATTGTTAGATCTTGAAATGATTGAAGAAAAAGAAATGTGATTTACGCGCGAATGTGTTCCTACCATCGAACAATGGAGCGGGCCCACAAAAAAGCGAGTCCTACCAAGGGAATTCTCGGAAGGCGATCTCGTCCTTAGAAACATAAGGATTCAGAGGAACGTTGGAAAGATGGAAGGACCGTATCGGGTGCTAAAGAAACTGGAATCTGACGCATATAAGCTAGAAACGTTAGATGGTGATGAGATCCCTAGAACTTGGAACGTCATGAATCTAAGGTGGTATTTCTTGTAAACCTTTGATTATCGATAGTAGCTATGGCTCGATAAATATACGTTCTTCTATATTTAGACATAGTACAAATAAGTATAATACAAACTGTTTCTAATCAAATGATGAACCGATTTTGAAGTCGGATTTTTAGGACGAGTCTGGACTAGTGACCGAAGCTATTCATCCGTAGGGCTCTCAAGTAGCAGTGGTCGCTCTGACAATTCAGATGCTCTTGCGCTTGCCTAGTCCCGAGGATGAGTCGCGAAGCTCCGGAACTCACTACGAACTAAACATCCTCTTCAACGGCTTTCATTCTTCGGAAACAACCCTTATACTTATGAAACATGCTACAAAAGAACCAATGAGAGTCAGCTCATCGAAATACAAGTTTAGGCCTGATGGGGGACATATGTAGAACCAAAGTTAAGCCAATACAGCCTACCGGACTTAAATAGAACCACGGCTTGGCCGAAGCTTGCCATGAGACTCATAATGAACAAGGGCCACGCCTCCCCCATTCAATCACGATCTTAAGGACGAAGTATGGGTAATCCACACACATGTATAAGTTCAGTTCAGTTAAACCCAATCAAACCAAACGAAAGGTAGGGTTGGGGATCGAAGATTTTGCACTCGCTAGTCAGCCTGGACCTTATATTTAACCGAAATTAAGAACAAAAGTTGATACCAAACAACTTATTTACTTTAAAAGTTCAGTTAGAATAACTTTATTCTGACTCTAAAAAGAAAGAATGAAGAGGAAATGAACTCTTTAATGAGAATAAGGAACAAAAGCAGGGACAAATACATAGATAATCCTAACTAATCTGTCCCTCTTCCTTATCCTCCGTTTCCTTCTCCTTCGGTTCGGTCCGGGCCGCGAGCTATTTCAGCTCCTCTTCCTGCTCGGCAACCTTCTCGTTGACCGCTCTTTCCATTTCATTGAAAAGAGGGAAGAAGGAATCGTCCTCCAAAACTGGTTCCCCCAAGGATGGAATCATTTGAAAATCCCCATCCTTTTCTAGAGGGTCGATCAACCGCCACCTCTCATCATTGGGGGATAGCCCGAACTGCTTTGTAACCTGGTCCCTCATGTTGTCCAAGTACTTAGCAGTATACGCCCCGTGAATGTTATCCGCCAAAGCGAATAACAACAGGGACCGAGTGAATCCTAGGACCACTTTCCGGACCGAACTTTCTGCCGAAGCGCGGGTTTGAGCCAGCTCTCCCTCCAAACTAACCTTTTCTTCCTGGGCCCAAAGGAGTTCATTAAGTTTATTCCTCTTCTCCTGGGCCCGAGTTTGGATTTGACTCATCTCTTCATCTTTAGCCCGCAGCTTGACCTCCATTTCCTCCTGAGCTGCTTTTCCTTTCTTGTCCAGCTCGGAGACTCGATTTATTAGGAGGGAGATTTCCGTCCAAACTCCTAACAGTTCATTATCCAGCCGGTCCCGATCCTCTCGGACCGGTATCAGCTCTTCATGCTTTATTTCAACTTGCCTTTTAGCAAGGTCAAGTTGATCTTGGACGTTTTGGGACACAGCTTGATCACCTTGGTTCTTTTCCACGGTGATCGCGGTTGTGAAGCCTTTCCTCAGCATCTGCACAAAATGTTAAGGTCAGAAAATATACCTTCAGGCCTTATAATCAGGGAAACTCACCTTCATTGCGAGGTCGAGGAAATCTTTGATTATTTCTTCCCCGGACATGTCTGGTTGAACATTGTCCGGGTTCTATTCCCCGTAGCGACGGAAATCTTCAATAAAGGCACTCCTCCATGAGGTCATCTTTTTTCCCTTTTTGAACCTTCCAACAGGCCCAAGGCAACCCCCAATCGGAATTGGTCTTAGGGCTAGAGGTAAGGTTCTTCAAAACGATCCCCTTTGCGGAGCCCGAAGCATCCCCTCCTTTCTTTAGCCTTTTAAGCACCTTCGAGGCTTTTGCTTCGACCACCCTCTTCCCTTGACCCAAGGGGACTGGAGGTAGGGAGACGTTCGGCTTAGGGGTCGGGCCTAGGAGAACTTTCTCTACGGGAACGGCTCCCTGCAGTAACAAACTTACTATATTAGGACTGATGGGGGAGCGATTCCTGATTTGGTAAAGACTGGACAGGCTCAAAGAGCGGATTCAAGCCGTTATCACCTCCTCAACCACTCCAAAAACCCGCTAGCCCTTTGCATGTGGAAGGCTGTCCTGTGCAGCGCAAAGTTATCATGCCTGCACAGGTGGTTTGGACTGGGGACTCCCCTCCAGTAGACTACGCCGATGGAACCAGCGTACCCCCATGTCACTGATTCAGAGGGGCCCGCACAATCTGTCGATCCCCGCTTCCCTCTAGAAGGGCAGGCCGAAGCAGCAGCCATGCGCTTGAATCTCGAGCTCGGCATTGTTTCGATTGAACCTTCAAAAGAAATGTATAAGGATCATGGATAGACAAAGTTAAAAATAAAATTCATACCCGATCCTTCGGACGTATCTGAATAAGAAAAAACCCCCCCTCGCGGCTGGGGTTCCAGTCCTACCAGCAACCCCTATTCCTATGAGTCTCTTCTCCCGAAGCATGTCTACCCATCTAAGACGCGCTTCGGGAGAAGGAAACATTGCTAGCGTATCTACAATATCCTTACAAGAGGGGTTGAACCTGGTTCGGTCCAACTTAACTATGCGTGGGTGGATTATAAAAGGCCACACTTTGAACAAGTCCTCCTTCGGGACCGTGATCCACACATAGCAGGATTCCCACTTATGAAGGGACTCCTCATTGTCTACAATGGCACACTCTTTGGTGCGCAACGCTAGATAGTACAACTTACGACATCCTAATAATCCTTTACCTCTTCGAGACCTGACCAAGAACAAATTGTAAAAATGTTCTAAGGTCGGGGCTACTCCCTGTTAATGGCAATAAAAAATAAGCGCTACTATATACACGTAGCTGCCCGGAAACAGGGGAAAAGTTGGGCAGTGGTTCTTCCGAAGTACGGCCGCTACGAACTGGTGTAGCGGAAAACGTAACCCGCACTTCAGAGAGGCGTAACTGACCGGAATGGCACTCGTCGGAACGTTCATTTCCGCCGGAATGAAACAAGGAATATCTTCCAGTCCCTTCCAGATCGGATAATGAGCAGGAATTGAAACCTAGACCTAAGTTCTTCGATATCTAACTCGGAGATGGGCTGGTACCTAGCCTTATGGGGAGACATGGAATTTACCTTTGAAAATTTTGATTGAAAAGGATTTAGGTAAATTTTTCTAAGGTGAACAAGACGAAGACACATAGCTTTTTCTTGCGCTAGTGAATTTTCACGAATGCCGGTGAGGATAAACAGTCCCCGAAACCCCGAATTAAATAGTAATTTCCCGATCAATTACAAATCACCACGTAGGATCGCAGCATGCGTTTGCAGTCTGTACGCACTCATCACGCCTGTCGAGTAGTGGAATACGAAGGGCGCTAGTCTGGATATTAATGTTTAAATAAAGTAACGCAAAGACGATCGTTATAATATTTCAAAATTCAAATTCCATATGTTAAATTGGCTAAGTATAGGATCGGTCCCTTGGACGCCCATTGTAATCAGGCTCAGTCCTAAGTTCGCCCGAACATAAATGACATCATGTAATCGGCCTTAGGTTATCTTTGCAATGATGACCAAGCTCGAGGGGCTAGTGATGAGGGCTCCAGAACCGGGTATCCCGCAATGTGTTAGGTCCAGTTGTATTGGGCCAACCTAAATAGCAGAAGGCGGACTCGCACGACCCAGAATCCTTAACTTAACATATTTGAAACGATCGGAACGAAGCTGGACTTAACATCTAGGACGAAAGATGGACTTAGGTGTATCCGTGGACCGTGCTCACAGATCGGACCCAAACGGTTACAGCCTACGCACTCCACGCTTCGGGCCTCCACTTGTTTTCCACGCCTTGGGCCTATTCATGCTGGCAGCATTCCAGGCCCAAGCCACATTGCCAGTATGTGGAAACAACCTCCGACAACCTTGTTAGAGGCGTGCATGCCGGAATTGTACGAACCTCTCTCGGTCGGGAGACAGTCAACTAGCAGCGCCGAAAGATCGGGTGTCGCACATCCAAATAGGGTCACGTCCGACAGAGTTGCCGCCCGACATAAGTTGACCTGACCGCATAAGACAAACGCAAAACGACAGCCTTGCGTTCACACCACTAGAGAGGCATATAAAAAGAACATTTTGGAAACGGAAAGAGGACCCCGGGGTCGGTTTCTGTTGTTTCTTCCTGAACCTTTCCTTGCTGTCTCGATTAACCCTTTGGTGCTTGTAAGGAACGTTTTAATTAGTGAATCGACTAAGGGCATTTCTAGCTCTTAATCAAGTGGTTTTTCCCCATTTTCCAGGGGTTTTCCACTCTAAATTTGCCATGTCCCTTTCCTTTTTATTCGTAATCACTTCCCCCACATTAAACAAATTAAAATCGAGTTCGTCTTGCAATGAACCAGACGACTATTAATACCCCCGGTTTTCATACCATAACACCAACAATAGTCATTGTGTCATAATTCCAATGTGTAACAGAGTTCTTAGCGGGGATAGCTGTCGATCTCCACAGAGTCACAGACGTCTCCGAACTGATTTTTGATCAAACATAATTATTTGTAGATGTCCCATTAGTCCTTGTATTATAGTTATTTTTAACTTAATTATTTTGGAATTATGTCCGACACGGGCAATAGACGAGGTTAAGTCCATAATGTGCGAGATTATCGGGAGAGCGAAGCTTTACTTTGGTTCTACTATAATCAGATAAAAGTCACAATACAACTATAGATCATGATCATGTCAAATGACGATAATTCGAAAAATATCGGAAAATCCGTGATTGTACTAATCTAGCCAAAATCGTGCGCGCTAGAGGGAACAAGATCACGCGACAGAGGGAAATAGAGAAAGAACACACGATAGAGGGAACAACCGTGCGATACTGGGTCGTAAGTCAAGATTGCAAGACTAGGGTTCCAAATCAAACGAAAACTAGGTTGAGGTGCAAGTACGAATCAAAGAACAGACAACATCACACGAGCACAGCTAAGAGGAATAAGTTTGAGCGAATTAGAATACCTTGGGATGTGTGTCAAATGTCCATCATCTTTCATGACTTTCGGTCATGTACTTTTAGGCCTCAATGCCCAACTTCCCAAACTTGATGAGGGATGCTCACATACATTTCAGTCGGTCGGCATCTGTGACGTCCCCGAATCGGATAGTTTAGAAGATTATGAAGAATATGGGCTTGGACTGACCTCCGTGGACTTGGACCTATTATGTATTGGATAATATTAAGTTATAGGTTTATTTGTATTATTTTAGATATAAAACTCGTTGTATTGTGTTGAACAAGCTATCAATCGAAAAAATCAATTTATCTATGTTCTCCCTCTCGGCTCGCCGCTGTTCCCTCCTCCCTTAACCTTCGATCTACGGCTTCCTCCTTTCTTCCGTCTACTTCTCCCACTTTTCTACCCCTCTCATTCTTCTTTTCCTCCGTTACGATCCAAGATCGTGACAAGTGGTATCGGAGCCATTGTATCCTAAAACGAGAAAATCTAAATCACGTTTTTTCTCAACCTAGGTTCAAGTTCTTACCGCTGCCAAACTCTCAACGCCTTCAAATCTCTTCCGAAATGGATCCAAGAAGAAATGTGAAGTTCCAGGCTGAAATCTACCCTCATGTCTCCATCGACCAGAAGAATGACTCATTCACCAAGGGCCACTGCAACTCCACCAGTTTAGGAAATGTTGAGCAAGTTTATTTGCCTCAGATCCAACAGAGTTTTTCCACATTCATAGACTCCTTCAAGAGTCGCTTATGGGATTTCGAACAGACAATTGATAAGCTCATTAAAGGTAACAACGAGGCGATGCAGATCGAACTTCTCAAAATCTCCCAACAACTAGATACTTTTGCGAGAAAAGCTGAGTTACGGCAAAACGTAGGTATGGTTCAACCTGTATTAGTTCCTACAGAAGATTTGCCATATGATTGGGATACTGAAAAAATACCCAAACTTTCTTTGAATTTAGTGGATACAGAGGGTACTTAAGATTTTGCAGAAATTCATATTTATGTGGATGATTTGTTACATGATTTGGATACGAGAAAAATGACTAAATATTCAACGGAATTTTCTGATGTTGCCTCTGGTAGAGAAAACTTGAATAAACTAAGCATGATTGATAATTTTAAGGTTGGAGTTATGAAAAGGAAAAACTGCAGTAATAAATTTTGTACTTATAAGGCTCTTACTGGTTTAGAGTATTCCAAGTGCAATGACTTATTTGATCTATCTAACATAGAGAAATTATTGGTTAAGTTCCCAAATGATATTGAGGCTAAATTTGTGAAGCAATTAGAGAAAGTTCATTTTGCAAGGCTTGATGTTTTTGACACTGGAGGACCTAATCAATTGGCATGGTTGCTAGATAAGATCAAGAAAAGAAAAGAAGTCAAAATGCAGAAAAACGAAGGTATGAATGCTGAAAAAATACAAAAGCTTTCTAAGGATCTCTGTTCTGTTGAATGTGGTTGTTATCCTCTTTTTAGAGTTAATAATGTGCATATTAGGTCTCCAATTCGGGCAACTAAAAGTCTGTTTTTCTATAAGTTGTCCTCAACCGAGATGAAAGAATCAGAGCAACGATATTTAACTCTAAGAGTTTATCCATCCGACCATGAAATTGTTGAAGAAAGTGGCACATTATCAAACAGTGATTCGTATGTAGATGTTTCTAAGGTAAACATGCACTATTCCCCAAGTTCTTTTAAAGTGACAAGGGTTTTTGAAAGGGGTTTTGAGATTAGTTGTTACAGAGAGAATCATAAATTCTTTAGAGAAATTGGTTATATTTCATGTGGTGAAAATAATCAAAATACGTGGTTGGTTGCAGCAATGAGAAAAATGGAAAAGAAAACTTGGTATAGGACTTTGGAACACTTAATTCATAGACATGATTTATTTTCAAGTGATTTTGTTAGTTGTGAGAAGAAGAAACCGAAGATATTTACTTCAATTGATCCTTTACTGATGGATCATAATCCTAATATTTTTGAAATGGTTTGGACTATTAGAATGAATTCTAATAGAAGGGATATCATATTAGCTAACCATGTTAGTTCCAAGGTTGATTTGTCACCTATTAGGGGAACTTCAGGTCCTACTTTGAAGCCTTTGGATCATATATTGCTATTAGAATTATGGAAAACTAATGTTGTAGAGACTTCCAATTTTCCATGTCTCACTATACACATGAAGAGGAAACAAATCAAGCTGCAGAAAATAATCGAATCTATCCGTGGAATGAGTAAGTTAAGCAACTTTGACAATGACAAAGTTAACATAAACTTTCATTTTACAGGTAGCCACGGTTCATTAACAAATGATATCAGGTTCTGCAATCCCACATCCTAGATTTTGAGAACGATCGTTGGGGTCAACGATCGTTTCAAGGAGAGGGTAATGTGACGTCCCCGAATCGGATAGTTTAGAAGATTATGAAGAATATGGGCTTGGACTGACCTCCGTGGACTTGGACTTATTATGTATTGGACATTATTAAGTTATAGGTTTATATGTATTATTTTAGATATAAAACTCGTTGTATTGTGTTGAATAAGCTATCAATCGAAAATATCAATTTATCTATGTTCTCCCTCTCGGCTCACCGCTGTTCCCTCCTCCCTTAACCTTCGATCTACGGCTTCCTCATTTCTTCTGTCTACTTCTCTCACTTTTCTACCCCTCTCATTCTTCTATTCCTCCATTACGATCCAAGATTGTGACAGCATTACTCCTGTAAAACGACAAATCACAAAATTAAGTCATAAAGAGCATTAATAGAGTATAGATGAATGAAATTATAGTAGGCAATTGAATAGCACCTTCAATTTCGGCTTCAATTCCGTTGTTTCTTGATATGTTGATGAACATATACACTTATTTGAAGATGAATGAATATGATATATGATTTCGACAATGAAACTTAACCACAATGGTTAATATTTATGATATTGATATCGACATTGGTATATATGTATATATGTCAATATCGACTGAAGCATATATATCATACCAAATACAAACTTATATGCCATAATAAAAAAATCAATGTTTTATTTTTGATTTTTTGACGTGTAACCATGAAAGAAAAAAACTTTCATAGATAAGCTTTAATGGACATTCAATTTTTAAATATTGATCATTGCTTCGTTGAATAATTATTTTTAAATTGATTAATAATAAAACAAAATGCAAACCGGCTGGGCCCAATTAATAGAACTTTCTTGACGAATGCTGTCCGGCCCACTAGAAACACTTGATGGCGGTGTTTTCAACCTTGTTCACGGACCGGTTCATCCATCAATCGTGTTTTCTTTTTTCGATCGTTCTTTGCTTCAGCTGAAGGATCTTCCGAGAAGGTTAAGAGTTGGGGTTCTTCCGGCTCCTTATCTCATTGAAAGTATAGTTTTTTCCTGTTCGCTGATTGCGTTTTTATTTTCTACTTTTCGGTTATATGGTGATTTTTGGCAATAGTACATTAATGATTAAACCCTAAACAAGACAGTTGTGTCTTGTTGATCAGTTGATGTATTCAGATCTTGAAAAAAAAAATTTCCAGAAATTCTTGAGATGATTCCCAAAAGATCAGCGATGGTATTATTGGATTGACATCTCGTAATATTTTCGGCTTGTCGTTTATTCGATGGTTCCAGAGCATCTGCATACTTTACTTTTGTCGTTCTCAATATATGATCTTCCCTGTTCTTTCACAGGATTTTTCATTTTGGGTGCATTTCTTTTGAAGGATAAATAGAATCGTATACTGTCTATTTTGTTGCCTTAATTTTACTTATAATAATTTTCTGCAACTTGCTTATGTCAATTGCATTGAATGTTCCAGGAAACTAACAAAAAAGAAATGGAGGGAGGCAGAGATCCATTTTCTCACTTTGGGGACCCTTTTGGTAGTTTTTGCAGCTTCAATGGGTTGAACAGATCTAGAGGTCCATTTGGTAGTTTTGGTGGCTTCAATGGGTTTAGCGGCTTCGGAGGACCTCCTGGGAATTTTGGTGGGTTTAGTGGCTTTGGTGATCATAGCCGTCTAATATCTAGCTTTATGGGTGGACATGATCCATTCAGTAATCCATTTTTGTCATCTCCCTTTGATCCTAGCTTCATCCGCTCTATTGAAAGTCCCTTTGTAAATCCTAATATTTCTGGACATATTAGTCATGAGTCCCCTTCGGTAATTCGTTCTCGGGGGCCAATAATTGAGGAGTTGAACTCAGATGATGACAAGGATTATGAGGAAAGCGGCAAGGTGGAAGAAAATGATGTGAATGCGAATCCGAGAAAACATAGAAGATCCAAGGAGGAGCCATTGGTAGAGGATCCTGATGAAATCACTGGTGAACTGTTGTTTATCATTGGGGTTTAATTGATTCATTTTTAACACTTTTTGGTGTAATCTTTCGGAATATTATTGCAGGGAATAATTGGAAGCACAATCCAAGACCAACTTATGCTAACCAATTTCAGCATTTACCTTCACAACCACAGTCACAGAGCTTTACTTTTCATAGCTCGAGTGTTTCATATGGTGGTGCAAATGGTGCATACTATACTTCTTCCAAAACAAGGAGAACAGGAAGTGATGGAGTAACGAGCCAACCTTTTTATTTAAATTATGCCTTTTTAATATGGTCAACCACTTACTTGCTAACTGTTCTGTCTCATTTTGTGTGTGCAGATGATGTTTGAGGAATGCAAAGAAGCTAATTCATCTAGCGGTCAAGCTACACACCGGGTAACAAGAGGCATCCACGACAAGGTATCTGTTCTTGATCATTTTATATTATTCGTATATTTAAATATGTAATACCAAACAATTTTATTCATGTTTAGGGTCATTCCGTCACTCGGAAATTGTCTTCCGGGAGCCATCAGGTCGACACTAGACAGACTCTCTACAATTTAGAAAAAGGTAAGTGAATCATATACCACGCTGTTTTGCTTCTATTACACTCTTTGTTTTGCTTATCTCAGATGAACTTGCTGATTTCAATGAAGCATGGAACGGAAATGTTCAAAGACATCTTCCTCACTTGAGCAATGATCAAGGTTAGTAATGATCCCAACATATGCTTTTTATTGCACGAACATCATGTGTTGATAAACATAATAACATTGCAAAAATCAAATAAAAGGCTGTAACATATATAAACTCCTTCAGGATCACTCTCTAGTAGCACATGCTTGGTTGTAGCCAATCTGGTGGCAAACCTTGGATCTTTCTATTGAATCCTAATCCTTGACATGTTGCAGGTCAGCAGCAACCTTACAATAATACTCCCTTGGCTCTTCCTTCTACCGAAATATCAGGCAATGCAGGAACCGCCAGACCAGGCCCTCACAGTCGCAGCATGATTACCAAACACGGAACAAGCAAAGCTAGATCGAGTTTTCAGCGTCAGTTCTAGAGATCTGATGATCATGCAAGTTACATGACCAACTTTCTTAAGGAAAATTCAATACTTTTCGGACTCTTTACCTTGAATGTTAAAACACTGCCTATCATAGCGTCAATTGTGTTTGTAAGCTGTATTTTTTAACATTAGATACTCTGTAAACCAAACTTGTGTGTATTTACATCTCAGGTTTCATCTTGGCCCTCCATTTTTCATCCAATGGCTTATGCTATTGATGGAGCCGCCACTGGCTGCGCCAACATAAGCAATATCTAGTCCGTTCCCCACCGGTAAAAATACAGTCCTGATTATCCGGCACTGCCATCCGAGCACACTCCGCCACCGGAAACCACTTGTAGTGGCGGAGCTAGCATTCTTGCATATTAAAACTGCCCCTCGTGAACTCAATTTAGATGCCTTCAGCATTCTCGTGAAGTCACGGAGGTGACAATCTACCACCATAAATTCCACACCATCAAGCGCTTTAATGGCAGCCTCCGCCTGCCCTACAATTACTTCGGCGGCCATCTGACCAGATTTCTCCATCGCTTCCTTGTACTCTGACGAGGACTCCTCATCAGCGACAACACAAACGTGTATAGCTCCAGTGTGACTTTTAGCCACCGCCAGGCCGATGCTTGTCGCTTTGTCGCCGCCGCTACACCAAGTTTCGACGATCACTGAAGCTTTCCATCCGGCAGCCATGGCTGAAACCAGCTCCGATTCGCTAGATTCTTGCATATTCCCACACTACACAAGATCATTAAAAATAATCATCAAAAGCAAATATTTAACCAAACCCATAAAACTTACCGATTTGACGGTGTCGATGTAAGCCTCCAAAGCTGATTCAGGCGACCAAACCAAGTCCATTTCTTCCATTTTTTTTCTTCTTCTGGGAAACGGGGATGCTGTGCCGTGTAAGAAAACAATGTTGCGGTGGCTGTAAGTATATAATCAGTTTACACGGAGAAACAGTTTGAGAAGACATTTTGGAACCAATAAGGCAATAACTATGGCAGCGTCATGTCGTACGTTTGACTTTTTGGATTCCAGTTCCAAATATATTCACGGCAAACATTACAAACAAAAATAGTCAATATTCAATGCATCTATTACATTTCCTTTTTGACGCTCATGTTTACTCTTACAGTATTTTATTTTTTCAATAGATCTGATTAAGTGGGTAATATGATATATTTCATACGTTTGAGTAATTTGAATTTGGATCACTAAAATGTAATCCAGTGAATTTAGATTTATTGGATGATTCTGTAACATATATATCTTGGTATTATGTGCATTATATTGACTTATTAATGAGCTAATTATATGGTTTTAGACTATGGCGCAACGGCTCTTCAATTTTTTACATTTATTCACGTCGGATCGAGTCGGACTCTGTGACTCACTTTGACACTGGACACAAAATGGCGTCGTTTTGATTTCTTCATTAATTTGATTTTTTTCATTGGAAACGTATCTTATATGTTTTCACGACATTCTTATGTTGTCGATCTAGTTGTGAATTATTCGTGCAAGCGATGACTCCAAAAGTTGTTGCTTTTGGAGAGATTGTAGAATCGACAAACGATATTAATTTTTTATAAATTAAATCTTCTTATATAATAAATTGATAAATATTTGTAGTTTAAACTTGGAATTTATGCAAATTTCTACAAATTATAACAATTTTTTTTTAATTTGCTTTTATTTAAAAATTCAAGTCGTATCGAAAATCTGACTCTTATACTATTGCCAAATTATATCAAGTCGAATCGAATCGAGTCGCAACGAGTCGGTCGGATGACTCGAGTCTTATAACTTTGATTACTTTTATATTTCTTTTAATGGCAGTTCATGGTTTGATGCACCTCGTTTCTCTTTTTCCAGGTAAATAAATTTTGAGTTCTTTGTCGTGAATGTAGGGGTGGGAATGGGTCCGGTCCAACGGGTTACGGTTCGAACCCGTTGAACTGGTCAACCCGTACAGGTTGGCCCAATGGGTTGAGAATTTTTCTTGACCTGTCAACGGGTTGACCCGACGGGTTGAAAAACCTAAATCCTAAAATTTAAAAATATTCAATTGTAACCTTAAAATTTTAAAAAAATTTCAAAATTGACCGACTTCAACCCGTCAACCTGTACGGGTTGACGGGTTGAAAATCGCGGCCCAACCCACACAATGATATTTAGCGGGCCAGCCCACGAATTGACCTGTTTGTACGGGTTGGACCGACCCAGCGGATTGGGCTGGCCTATGCCCACCCCTACGTGAATGCTTTAGAATCTAGATAGTAAAATAATAAAATCAAGATAAAATTAAACACAATAACAATATCTTTAGTTATATATATCATTGGGTGATACATATACCTAAACTTTATACTAGTGTAAATACGGTGCTCTCAAAGTTTGTAAATTGCATATAAAACCCCCCTGAAGTTGATATAATGCGGGCGTTGACCCCCCAACTTTTAAATGTTATAAACATCATACCTTCAAAGTTTAAGAATTGCGTGATTGGCCCCCGAAATTATAAAACTATTTATATTTGACCCTTATACTTGTTAAATTTTTAAACGTCTCCATAGTTTGTATTTGACCAATTAACCATGAAATGATGAAATGACTTTGTCTCCTAACTTTGAAATTTTAAAAATAATGCATAAATTATCAAAACCACTTATACAAAAAAGACGAAAATCGCTACTATTCACTCGCCGGTCATTCATAAACGGTTTTGAAACTTCGAGGATTTCTTATGCAATTTACAAACTTTGGGGACATCACATTTATACTATTTTAAATATTGAGGGTCAATGATGTAATTTTCCCATAAATCATTTATAGTTGGATCCGTTTTTAGAATAAACTTTTGTGTATCATTTGAAATTCGAGCACAATTAAGGAAAAAACTTTAAACAATTTATAACCTATTCTTAATAAAAAAACTAATGATAAATATGCATGTGTATTATTGTCAACTAATTATCTTGTAATATCCAAAATTCAAAAGTTGAATAAGTCAACAACCTGAAATTCTAATAAATAATAAAGTACCAATTGCAATTTGAAACAATTAACAAGATTATACTTATTAATAATAAAGTATTTTTTCATTTTGTTTGCAACAAGATTTTGCCCTCTATTATTTATTTATTTTTATTGGTTAAAGAAATATTTTAAATTTAATATTTTGTCTAAAAAATGATATTTGATATATATGGTTACTTTGATATCATACGTGTAATTTAAGTCAATCTTGGTTCACTTTAAATATATAATATTTGGGAAAAAGATCGTGTCAAATATTACAACCACGTGTTACTATAATATAAAATAATGAAGGGGTTGTCGTCTAGTAATTAAATAATGTTGATGTAGATATTGTTTTGATAATTTATGCTTTTCATTTTTATACGCGCTTATTAGTTATTATTAAGGTGCTTGGAATCTATATTATTATAATATACAAATAAAATGATAATATAGATAATTTTTCATAAAAATTGTTGGGGAATTCTATAGAAATCAACCGTCTTAATTGAAATTTATGATTGTTAATCGGGTGATAGTCGAAGGGTCCGATGGCTGGTATGACCGACTGATGGAAACCTAACATGAAACGGTGATGTTGATCAGTTAGATTGGTCGCGTCAATCTATCAAAAGTAAATATCGGATGATTATTATGAGTTTAGTAAAAAATATGAAGAAACAAAATATTATAGAATATTCGACATGATATTCTCTAGATTAGATCATAGTTTAGACTCTATTAATAATGGTCTCATGAAGAAAATTGTAATCAATCAATCAAAGTCGTAATATATTGTATCATATTCCTCTTGTGATAATGAATTCACGATTGAGGTATATCGATCACGTGCTTTTCCCAATTTGGGATTTCAACGCTAAATCTTGTGTCTTCTAATTTTTTTAATTTTCGTTTTGTTCTCATTGCACTAATTTGATCCCAAATAACGGAAATTCTTTTCTTCTCCGGAGGAGGGACTATTCCAAGCAATTGGTGGTGGTAACAGATCGTGGCGATGGGGGAATACCGAACATCTCGAAGATGTTTGATGGCGATGACTAACGGTATTGAGAGATGCAGATTGAATGAACTCTATGACGACATGATCTCAGAGCGGCTCTGATGAAGGATAAACCAAAATAGATGACGGATGCTGAATGGCCAAGAATCGACGAAAAGACTCTCGGATTCGTGGTGGAAACTTAAACGAGAAACATTGCCTTTAATGTTTTCGATAAAAGACTTAATCTTTCGAACTTAAAAATGCTGTAAAAGTGTGTTTTCTTTTTTTAAGAAAAATGCGTAAGAAGCATTCGAAGTTAATATAATCGATTTTATTGATCCCTAAACTTTAAAAAGTTGTAAAGAGATTACCTCCAACTGTAATAATTACGTAGTTGTCACCTCCCTCGAGATTCCAAAATTATTTATATTTAATCCTAAAGTTCGTTATGATTTGTGGATTTTGCATTGACCTCGTTCTTTACACATATAGAAAATGACTCATATTATTTAGTATTTTGATATTTTGACCCTGAATATACTAAATCATTCATAATTGACTCTAACATCTTATTATTTTATTCACTTTTTGTTGGTTATTGATTATTTCGGACTCGGTGTGTGAGACATATTTAAGAATTTTTGTGTTGATATAGACTCTTTTGAACACCGAAAGATAATGTCGAAATATTGAAGTTGTTGCATGTATTCCAAATGAATGGTATGATTTGTGCATAGAGAAATACCTTCATATTGTTACCATAGTTGCTCCATATTTCTCGAGACATAAACATATGTGACTTTCAATAATGATATCAAACGTGAGGGTCAATTGTGAATGATTAGTATATTCATGGACCAAATATCAAATTACCAAATAACATGGGTCATATTCAAAATTTGTAAAGAACGAGGATAAAACATAAATGATATCAACTTCGGGTTCAACTATGCAATTATTATACTAAAAGGGTATAACCTTACAACTTTTTACAAGTTTTTGGATCATAACACCAATTATATCAACTTNCAAGAATGCGGCAGATTCTACGATTCCCAATAACAACATCAATGATAACGATTTCATTTTCAGGCTTGAAAATACCTTCTCTGTCACGCTCATAAAATGTTATGCCTATCCTCGGAATTTTTTTGATGGCCATGAAGCATGAGAATAGACCATTTCTTGAGAGTGTCTCTTCTTCTCTTTTCCGGATGCATCCCAGTGGTCACACCCTTAAATCATGAAGACCTCATGATAGAAGAGCTCAGCCCTGTTTCCAATGCCATTGACATCATTGGGAGGTGGGGGTAGAGGCAACGAAAGTGTGTTTTGTGGCGCTCATTGCCTCTGTTCATTCTACCTCCAACGACACCCCCTCAACATTCCTTCGACAATTGTTACTTCTCCATTGTTGGTTCTTGTTGGTTCGCAGTAATTCGACACTGTCACTTTTACGTGGAAACCGGAGTAAACCCGGAGAAAAACAACGTAGAGCTTTACCGCTCTCAATTCACTAATCGTGCTTTGTGTTTATCAGTTTACAGGTGAAAACAAAAAAGGAGCAACAACACCCTACGATCTACCGAAGATTAGCTTCCTTCAGTCTTGGAGAATTCTGCATTCCGAGGACCTCTATCTTTTTCGTTGTGTCTCTCTCTTTGTTTTGGCTCTGCCTTTCTTTTTGTAGTGCCTTTGTGTGGCAGTTTTCTTTTAACTGCTTTTGTAACTTCGATCCGATTTGGATCCAATTTAATCCCATTTGATTTTTGCTTGACATTGGGCCTGAGACTCCAGTTAATTCGTTTGGCCCACAAAACTCCTCCTCAAGCAGAAATCGATCATTCCATACCCTAGCTTTCTCGTTTGGATCTGGCCGCTTTCCTTTGTGCAGCCGCTCAAGGCTTCACTCTATTTGCTGCTTTAGATCTCTTCGGAGGAAGCGTTTCCAGGTATGCTTTAGGTTCTACTTTCTTGTGTTTCCTGTTTCAGTGTTGTTTCCTTCCTCCAGGTTTTGCTTCTGGATGTGCTCTCTACCTTCGATACGGCTTTAGACATTTCTGAGCCCTGCTCGTTTGGTGCAGAGCGTGAACTTTGTTGTGGTTACTGCCTTGGTGAGGGAGTCGGCTGGATTCATGTCAGTGTGTACCTTTTCCAAGGTTATCTCTTTGTTGTTGATTGCTTCCCTTATCCAGTGGACTCTTACGTCTATATGCTTTGTTCTAGCGTGATAGGTGGCATTCCTGCTAAGTTCTATGGCACTTTGACTATCGCTGAAGAGCTTGGGTGTGAAGCTTCCCAGGTTTAGTTCTTCAAGGATTCTTCGTAACCAGATAAGTTCCTTTGCTGCTTCTGTTAGTGCTAGATATTTTGCCTCTGTAGTGGATAGAGCAACGCATTTTTGTAGTCTTGATTGCCATGATATGGCTCCTCCTGCCATGATAGCTATGTATCCTGTTGTTGACCTGGTATCCCAGTCTCCTCCCATGTCTGAGTCTGCATATACTTCTAGTTTCAATTCTGTGTTCCTGTTGTAGGATAGACTTAGTTTCCTCGTACCATTCAGGTACCTTAGAATCCATTTAACTGCTTCCCAATGTTGCTTTCCAGGATTTGCGAGGAATCTGCTTACCAAGGACACTGCTTGACTTATATCAGGTCTGGAGCAGACTGCTAGATACAATAAACTTCCCACCGCAGAGGAGAAAGGTATCTCGTTCATTTCCCTGCATTCTGCTTCATCCTTTGGTGATTGATCTTTTGTAAGCTGAAACTGATTTGTTACAGGTGTGGATACTGGTTTAGCTTCACTCATGTTGAATCTGTTGAGCACAGTTATGAGGTATCTTTCTTGTGAAATTGTTAGACTTCCTTGTTCCCTGTTCCTTAGAATTTCCATTCCTAGGATCCTTTTAACTGGTCCGAGGTCTTTCATATCAAATCTCTTAGCGAGTTCTGCCTTTAATCTGCTTATCTGATTTTTGTTTGGGCTCACTAGGAGCATGTCATCAACATAAAGCAGTAGTATTGCAAACTCCTTGTCTGATTCCCTCCTGTGGTAAACACATGGGTCGTTTTCAGATCTTTTAAAGTTTCTTTCTACCATGAACTGATCAAACTTCCTATACCACATTCTAGGGGCTTGTTTTAACCCATACAAGCTCCTTTGGAGTTTGCATACCAAGCTTCCTTCCTTTGACTCAAAGCCTTTTGGTTGCTTCATGTATATTTCTTCATCTAGATCCCCATGTAGGAAAGCAGTTTTCACATCTAGTTGATCAACTTCCAGATTGTGATAAGCAGCTAGTGATAGGAGCATCCTTATTGAGGTCATTTTGACAACCGGAGAAAATACTTCTTCAAAGTCGATTCCTTCCTTTTGTTTAAATCCTTTAACGACCAGCCTTGCTTTGAATCTTTCGGTCCCATCTTGGTTCAATTTATTCTTGTAGATCCACTTGTTCCCTAGAGCTCTTTTGTCTTTAGGCAGTACTGTTATGATATAGGTGTCATTCCTCTTTAAGGATTCCATCTCTTCGTGCATGGCTTTTATCCATTGTTTCCCATTTTCATGACTGACTGCTTCTTCATATGTTTCAGGTTCACCTGTTTTAGTCAAGAAAACATATTCATCAGGTGAGTACCTCGTTGATGGATTTCTCACTCTAGTGGATCTCCTTAATTGAGTTGCCTGCTCTTCTTGATCTGTGTTTTCTGCTGATGTAGGTGGATGTATGTCCTGCTCCCTCCTCTGATTTTCCTGCAAGAAATTAGGAGGTTCAGAGTGTGAAAAAGTTTGAGGTACATTAAATTGATTAAAATCACTCCCTGTTTTTTTTCTGTTGATAGATCTATATCACTTATAGTTTTTCCTTCATCAAACTGTGCATCTCTTGTCCTCAATACTTTTCCATCCTTAGGATTCCAACATCTATAGCCGAACTCTTCCTCTCCATATCCGATGGAAATACATTCATCTGTGTGATCATCTAATTTCCTCCTTAATTCCTTTGGTACATGTACCATTACCTTACATCCAAAGACCTTTAGATGGCTGTACTTAGGCCTTTTTCCCGACCATTTCTGTTCTGGTGTTAGAAAATTCAAGGATGATGTAGGGGATCTGTTTCTTATGTAGCAGGCTGTCTTGAGTGCTTCTGCCCATAAATCTTTGGGCAGCTTAGCATCCTTTAGCATACATCTAACCTTGTCTAATAAGGTTCTGTTTAGTCTTTCTGCTGTACTATTATGTTGAGGGGTTCTTGGGACTGTTTTTTCATGTCTTATGCCTAAATTCTTGCAGTATCGATCAAATTCGGTTGATGTGTACTCCCCTCCATTATCAGTCCTTAGAGACTTAAGTCTTATACCCAATTCTCTTTCCACTTTGTTCTGCCATATCTGAAAGTAGTTCAAAGTTTCATCTTTGGTTTTCATTGGGTAGATCCAACTTTTCTTAGTACAATCATCTATGAAGGATACAAAGTGTCTCTTTCCTCCCTTTGACTCCACATTAATTGAGCATACATCTGAGAACACTAGTTCCAACGGCTTTTCTTTTGTGCATTGAGCTGTTTTGAAACTAACCCTATGTTGTTTTCCTGCCAAGCATGTGCTGCATAGTTCTGCTAGGCTCTGTGTATTACAGGTTATCAAACCTTGCTTCTTAAGATGTTGCAGCCCCTCTTCAGACAAGTGGCTCAGCCTTCGATGCCAGATGTCAAGATCATTGGCTGTTGTTGCTGCATTTATACTGTAAGTTCTTTCCTTCAGTGTCGTTCTGTACAATGTGTTCTCTAGTACACCTTTAGCTACCACCATCGATCCTTTAGTTAGTTTCCATAGACCATTCCCAAGGACACTCATATATCCTTCCTTGTCAAACACATTTGATGATAGCAGATTAAACCTCAGCTTAGGTATGTGTCTGACCTGTTTTAGAGTCACTTCTATTCCTAGACTTGTTGTTACTTGAATGTCTCCTATTCCGATTATATCAGCAACATTGTCATCTCCCATTTTCACTTGTCCGTAGTGCCCTTCTGAATAAGTGGAGAACAATTCCTTTCTAGGGATTGCATGGTAGGAGGCTGCTGAGTTTATCACCCATTCACTTCCATTGTTAGCCTTGCATTTTGCATCTTCTGCAGCCAGGACAACCATCACCTCTTCTTGAGTGGTGGCTGTTGTGTTCTCAGGTGAGGTTTCAGGTCTGTTCAGCTTCAACCAGTACCTACAGTCTTTCTTTAGGTGTCATACCTTCTTGCAGTGGAAACATGCCCTAGTTTCTTTCCTTGTATCGTTGCTTCTTTCTTGAGACTTTCTATCTTGAGATTTTTCCCTTGATTTCCCCCTCTTTTGATAGGTGTTTCTTTGCTTGGATCGGCCTCTGGTTTCAGATGCTACAACAATGGTTTCTTTTGCACTTTCTGTTCCTTTTAAGTCATTTCTCCTCATTTCTTCATTTATAAGGTAGTCTTTAATTACCTCTAATTTCTGTCCTTCCTTAGGGTCTGCGTTGTGCAGCATCATCACCAGGGGACTCCAGGATTCTGGTAAGGAATACAGCAGGAGGAGGCAGCTTAATTTCTCCTCCAGGACCAGTCCAGCTTTGGTTAACATTTAGTGATTTCTAACCATTTTCCTATGTATTCTCCCATGTTGGATCCCTCTTTATATTTCATTCCAATGAGTCTGTGGAGTAGTGATCCTTGATTTTGAGTAGTTTTTGGTTCAAAGATTTTTGACAGTTTCTCCCAGACTTTCTTGGCATTGGTTTCTTCAGAGACGTGGTGATAGTAATTCGAATCTATCCACTGTCGAATGAAACCTACTGTCTGCCTATGCATCAGTTTCCATTTTGCCTCTGTATATTCCTTTGGTTTCTTTTCTCCGCACTCGACTAGTTCGAACATCATTCTGCAATAAAGTAAATCTTCCATCCTTCCTCTCCATTTTGGATAATTTGAGGATGACAATCTGATCATAGAGTAAGACTCAGTAGACATCTTCTTGATTCTTGCTTTCTTGATTTCTTTCTTTATTCTTTCAGATGTTGAACAACACGACCTGCATGGGCCACCACTTTGTTGGTTCGGAGTAATTCGACACTGTTACTTTTACGTGGAAACCGGAGTAAACCCGGAGAAAAACCACGGAGAGCTTTACCGCTCTCAATTCACTAATCGTGCTTTGTGTTTTTCGGTTTACATGTGAAAACAAGAAAGGAACAACACCCTATAATCTACTGAAGATTAGTCTCCTTCAGTCTTGGAGAATTCTGCATCCCGAGAACCTCTATCTTTTCGTTGTATATCCCTTTTTTCCTCTTGCTTGCCTGTTCTTGTTTTATTCTGTTTTGTATGCCCTCGTGTGGCAGTTGTCTTTTAACTGTTTTGTAACTTCGATCCGTTTTGGATCCAATTAATCCCATTTGATTTTTGCTTGATATTGGGCCTGAGACTCCAATTTATTATTTTGGCCCACACATATAACACTACTTCAATCTTGATTGATCCATTATTTCTTTTCAATAGAACTAAGGCAATTCCTTCCACAAACACTATATGTCCAGTTGCTGATCTGACTGGTTTTTTTGAGTTTCTTTGAGATGTATAAATAATGATTTGTCCTTGCAAATGTGCTTGGAACATCCACTATCCAAGATCTATCCAGAAATTGTATTAAAGATCGTTAGAAAGCTGATTTCCAAGTCACATAAATCTTCAAAAAGTGAAATTTCCGTAGTATTGGCTTGTTCACTGGTTTATTGTCGTAGGTCATACTCTATCAACATATCTTAAATTTCTACAAATTTTACACTTGGCATCGGCCTCCACCAGCAAAATTCAGGTTTGTGACCTAATTTTTCATAGTGGACACATGCATTTGGATTATCCCTCATTTGTCTCCAGTTTGTTTCACTGCCAATATTTGTGGGATTTTGGTTTTGGTTACTCACATTCTTTCCTCTGTTTAACGTCATAGAGGAAGCCTTAAGAGCTTCGTTACTCATTAGGGCCAATTCATTTTTCACCATATTTTCTTCAAGCTCTGATGGTCTCATGGAAATTCTTTTTTCAGAGGCTTGAAGAGAGCTTATGAAATCACTCAAACTTATTTTTACATCATCACGATCGACAATTAGTTTTTTAATTTTCTCACACTATTCCAAAGCACTGAGTTTGGGTTCAAATCTACTTGGCAAGCTCATGGTCGCCTTTTCGATAATTTTTTCATCACTAAGATCTCCTCCAAGTGCTCTTGTTTCATTAACAATTTTGACGATTTTGTCATAATATTCTTGAAGAATCTCCTTATGATGCATTCTATTAACTTCAAAATTAACCATATTATTTTGTATGTGAATTTTTCTAATTTGATCTCTTCTCTCATACATTTCCTTCAATCTATCCCATATTTCTTTAGGATTCTCACAATTTGCTATCTTATCAAACATATTTTCTGCCATGACTTCATGAAATATTATCATCGCCTTGTTTTTGAGTATGATATATTCATCATAACATTTTTTTTCTGCTTCTATTGAAGCAAATCTAATTTTGGTTTGGTCATTTTTCACAATCACTTGCCATAGATTTTGAGCCTTAAGATAAGTAGTAATCTTAATTGTCCACGCAAAGTAGTTCGTACCATCAAGAACGGGAGGACCTTGTAGAGCTCTATTCGTCGTCATTTCAAACTCCGGCCTTATTTTTGCTGTCCACGGTCTCAGTGAGGTTGTGAGTTGGGTTCCTTCGCTCGTATGCTCCGATACCATGTTGACTTTGTGATTAAGTAACATTAAGCAATCAATTTCAGAGGAAGAAGAGTGTGACGCTAGGGATTTGAGTAGAAAAAAACAAGAAAAGGAGTACCTGCATTTGGTAAAGTCATTGTATTTATAGTGGGACACATCCCACTATTCACCTTAATAAAAGCGTTCAAGTGATTTTAATTTAAAACAAGAATTGTTGTTGAAACCTTCTGCTTAGCCAGCATTAACGTCCATTTCATCATCAGCTGCACCACAGTTTTCCGATCATCTGAGGAAGCATTTTCCGGCCAGCCTGTTCCAACTGATCCAAATAAAGCTCGATCTTTTTCCTATTCGGATCCCATCCATCATCGAAAAACTCGAATCTGAGCTACCCGGTACCAACTTCTATCTAGTCGCCGTCTTTGATATTATTCACCTTTTTTATGTTCTTTCCCGCGAGCTCCGGCGTACAGAATGTAAGTAGTAATCCGATATCTGCGAGACGCTTACCGAGACGGAGAAGAGGGTTTATGTGACCCTGTCCTGGGAAAGACACCATGTAAATATGAATATTTTGCAGGCGGAGATCGTCAGCTGGCACTACCGGCTCAATATTTTTCCCCATTACAACTTCTTCTCGAATAAATCTTCCGGTGGGGTTTAAGGCCAATCTGTCTCATTTATACACAAAAATCAAAACTTATTTTAGTTAGACAACTCACAACTGTATTATTTAATTAAAATTAAATTATTATTATAATGAATTAATTTCAATACTTGTTTAATTCACCTAACGCAAATATTGCATTTAATTAATATAATACAATATATGTTTGTTTAATTTACCACCACAGCCCATGTCACAAAATTGATATATAATGTGAAAACGGTTTAACGAACATATAGGGTTTGTTTGGAACTCGAATGAAAAGTCCGGTGAGGTGCGATATGATCTCAAGATCGTGATTTTTGTATGGTACGCAAGATATAAGCTTAATTGCGGTATGATAATCTTTAAAAAATCACGATTTCACAACAGCTGTTAAAACCAGCTGTGCTTCATCGTGATTTTGGAAAAGATAAATTTATCCTTACTTTTAATAATTATAATATAATTATATTTATTATTATTTATATATGAGGGTATATTAGTATTTTTACATAAATCACGATCATAATATCATAATTTTACCAAACATATTTAAAATTTCACGATCATGATATCGCATCACACCTCACCACACCACAATTTTGAAAAGCTAAACCAATATAAGAATGTTGCGACTTTAAGAGTAAATGTGTATGTCGACCTTTTTATTCTAGAGTCAGATTTTTGTAAAACTATTCACTCAATAGTTTGAATATATTTAATTACAAAGGCCAATTTTCTATATTTTTTATTCAATTATTTTCCCATACTTTTAATTTACCTACCACAATTGTTTGAATTTCCTAGGCAAATTTTGGCAAATAACCCACCCCAGAATTTTACTTTGTTGAATAGTCTGATTTTATAAAAAATTGGGTAAATAACCTGTATTTCAAAAGCATTAGCCAAATGACTTGTGTTCTATATTTTAATAAAAATAAATAAATAATTTATATATAACATATATATATATTAATAAATAATAAATTAAATTATGATATATTAAATAATATTTTTATATCAATCCAAAAATTCGTGCCGATCCGAATTTTTTTTCAAAGCCCCGACCCGTAAACCCGATATCGGTCCAATTACCGGTGTCGCCCGCTTTTCCTCGTACCGATCAGTATGAAAACATTGATATTAAGATCNACGTTTCGTAATTAGAAAGAGATTTATTGTTTTTTCACAAATCCAATTATATAGTTCGAAAAAAATTCGTTTATTAAAAATATTTTTATTAATATTTTTTATGATGGTATAATATTTAAAAACTCCCTTGTCTCTATGTTGGATTATATAAAATTGGGTGCAATTTATTTTTATCATATTTATTTTCAAATAAATCTATTTTAGTTCTACATATTTGTCAATGTCAAATATATCATATTTTTTTATATTTGTTGCAAGTAAATCATACACAACTAATAACCCTTATTTTAAATAGAAAAATCTCTACAAGCGAAAGTCATGCCAAATTTACATAATTCAAATATTGTAGACCATGTTATCGTCCTTTCTTTCAATATCTAAACATGCCAAATATTAAGAACTGACAATGTTATGCACGTTAAAAACTCGTGAGTAATCCTCAACCGCCACCTCGTAAGTATCAAAAGTCCTATAGATATTTCATCCACAACTTGTTTCGTACAAATTTCACCTATAAGATTATATATTCATCTCTATTTTTGAATAGAAAATTAATATTCTTGAGTGTTTTGTTCATCATGTAACGATAAATGAACAAAATCTCAAAACTTGCTAAATATATGTGTTGGAAACCTTTAAACCGAGTACCACGATGAGGGTTCGGCCTACACAGAGAATTCAGTCCAAGAATGTGGCCCAAACCAATATAGAAGCGGTTAGACCGAAGAGGATAACACAACCCTCTGTATATAAGATGTTTATAGAGGTTAGAAGATCAAATTTTAAGTTGGATCAAGTATAGATCAAACCCTTGTCGTCGCTTCCCGGCTAGGTTAAAAGATCAAATTTATCTTTTCTTCTTATTGCATTTCGTCACCTCATTTATTCATAATTTGTAACTATTTATACTCTCTTTTCATATTGGATCGCCCGTGAAAATTCTCTTCCAGACACATTGGTTTTTTTCCAATTTTTTGGGGTTTATTGCATGTATTCTTTCTATTTATTGTGATCAAAAATTAAAATAGTCATTTATTGTGATCAAAATTGGTTGACTATTTATACCTCTAAAAATTATAACAATATGCAATATATTTAGTTGTAAAATATATGTGATTAAAATAGTCATGATTGCAAATAAATGTGATTTTTTAAACATATTTCTCATATAAAATTTTACAAAAAACAATTTTATTTATAATATTTTTAAACACACCATCTATTGCGTCACACATGGTGATTGGGACCAATGGACATAATTGATTTGCAAATTCTGCACCACTAGAGATGATATAAATGCCGCAAAAAAGGGCCAACCCAAGGTTAGAGAACAGTTCGTTCCTAACAATCTTGAGACCCAAATCCAATGGAGTTAAGATTACCTGAGTTCGGCCCATTAGAAAACTCACTCTTGGAGATATTTAAGTGGTGGATCAGGCATCAGGGCACTCGAACGATCCCACCAAGTGGAGGTTCCCTGTTGCGTGTAGTTTGACTTATCCATAAAAAGGTAATGGCCAATGCGTACACTGGGAAATAATTATATAGCAGAATTAAAAAAGATTAGACACATTCATGGAAACTTAACCACATATACATAGGGAAATCATGAGAGGAAATCGACAACCGCTACTATATAAGAAGGAAGATACCGAAGATCTAGACACATCATATTCTTCACATCCAAGTGTATTTCAGATCATAACCTCTACTTGTCTTCCTTTCGGTTATTTCTATTATTGTTCTTCTCGATCACTGTAGTATTGCCTATTTCCGGTTATTGAATTTGCCAAGAGGATTCCCTCTTGGTACAATGGTTTTTCACTTTTTCTTTAAGGTTTTCCACGTTAAAATTGTTTGCCGATCATCTCGTCTACTCGACCATTGTTATTCGATTGGTTCTTGTAAAATAAAGGATAGATGAACCAAAAGCCACACTTGCATTCAGAATCATTTACACCTTTAAATATATGGAGTTAGCTACAGTTCACACACAATCTAAGTACATCAGTTATAATTAGTCAAGGGGAGTTGTTCCATATTTTCTTCCAATTACAGAGTGGTTGATGTAGTGGTTTAGCAGAGTTGGTGTAGCTACTGTCAATATGCCCCCCTCAAGCAAGAATATGTGAGCGATCAAACATACCTAGCTTGACGACAAAATCAGGGAATGATGTGGAGGGCAAAGCCTTAGTGAAGAAATCAGCCAACTGCAACCTAGATGGCAAAAACTGAGGAAGAATGAGTCCCGCCTTGTAATAGTCACGAACCACGTGGCAATCAATCTCAATATGTTTTGTACGTTCGTGAAATACATGATTTTGTGTAATGTTAATTGCAGATGAATTGTCACAATATAGAGGTGTAGGCAACGTAGTGTTAATAGCAATGTTGCCTAACATATATTGAATCCATCTAATTTCGCATACGGTGGATGCCATACTCTTGTATTCGGCTTCGGTGGATGAACGAGCCATTGTCCCCTGTTTTTTTGTCTTCCAAGAGATTAAGGATTTCCCAAGAAATATAGCATAGCATGTTAATGATTTACGTGTAATCTTGCAGTTGCCCCAATCCGAATCACAGTAACCAAAAATGTCGAGTGATGATCCAGTTGGATAGAATAAACCAAGGCTGCTGGTACCTTTTAGATAACGAATAACCTGTTTAAGCGCATCCCAGTGTGCTTGGCAGGGAGCTTGAACGAATTGACTCAATAATTGTGAAGCAAAGGACACATCTGGTCGAGAGAAGGATAAATATAATAGGCGACCTACGAGACGACGATAAGGTTCAGCAGCAACCAAAGGTGCTCCAGGGTCTAGCGGGAACTTGAAACCTCCATTTAAAGGAATGTGAAATGGTGTTGCATCCTGGAGTCCAACATCATCTATAATGTCTAAAATAAATTTCCTTTTATTAAAGAAAATACTCGTCTCAGAACGAGTAATCTCGAGGCCCAGATAAAACGTGGCTTCTCCGAGATCCTTAATAGTAAAAGCGTCGTGAAGGGCGATCTTGATTTCCTGGATTTGAGAAATAGAAGATCCCGTGATTAGAAGGTCATTCACGTACACGAGGAGTATGATAGTATTATCAGCGACGCTATACAGGGATCATGTGGAGATTGTTGAAAGTCGAGGGACTTGAGCCTCTTAGTTAATTCCACGTTCCACTGACGAGAGGATTGCTTCAAGCCATATAGGGATTTCTTTAAAAGACACACATTGCCGATAGGGACGGATAGACCATCAGGAGGTAGCATATAGATTTCTTCATCAAGGGATCCATGAAGAAAGGCGTTGTTGATATCGACCTGATGGAGGGGCCAGGAATAAGCAGCAGCTATGGCAATTACCATTCGAATGGTGACCATGCGTGCCACTGGGGAAAAACTGCCTGTGTAATCCTCTCCTTCTTGTTGAGAGTAACCTTTAGCCACCAGACGGGCTTTGTGGCGCGCAATCGTACCATCGGGATTGAGTTTAAGTTTGTACACCCACCGACATCCAATGGCATGTTTATTCGGTGGGAGGGATGTAATTTGCCATGTGTCATTGGCTTGGATAGCCAAAAGCTCATCTTCCATTGCTCTACGCCATTCCAAGGAATTATTTGCGTCTGCAAAATTAAGTGGTTCATGGGGCAGGGGGTGAGTGACACTGGAGGTTGAGGAAGAGGAATGAGAAACTAGAGTAATATAATCATCAAGGTATGAGGGATTTTTTGTAACACGAGTACTACGGCGCAGCGGAATATCAATTTGTGGGGATGGGGAGTGTGATTCAATTGAAAATGAAGGTGAAGAAGACGACGACATATGATGGGAGGCTGGATTTTCAGAAGGGGAATTCGTAGAATGGGATAGGGGAAAATCTGTAAAATCAAGTAGGAGAAACATTGAGCCGACTTCATCTACGAATTGGGTGTTTGAATCGTGTTGAAGTTGAAATGGAAAAATGTGCTCGTAGAATACCACATCTCGAGAGACAACGATAGAACGAGTTTCAGGATTGTAGAGTCTATAACCCTTTTTTCCAGGCTCGTAACCGACGAAGATGGTTCGGAGAGAGCGGGGACTTAGCTTGTCACGCTGACTGGCAAGAGTGTTACAATAGGCTAAACAACCAAACGGTTTAAGAAGATAATAAGATGGGGGAGAACTAAAAAGAGCCTGATATGGGGTGTCCCAATTAAGGACAGATGAAGGGAGTCGATTTATGAGGAATGTGGCTGTGAGCAGGGCCTCTCCCCAAAGAAAAATAGGAACTCCTGACTGAAACATAAGGCCTCTGGTGACTTCTAGGAGATGGCGATGCTTGCGTTCAACCCGTCCATTTTGTTAGGGAGTTGCAACGCATGTTGTTTGATGGATTATGCCATGATTAAGAAGAAAACAGCGTAAGTGTGTGTTGAGGAACTTTGTTCCATTGTCTGAGCGGATGATTTTGACTTTAGCATGAAATTGGGTATGAATTAAAGAGAAGAAATTTTGCAGAAGTGTAGGGACGTCGGACTTTGCATGGAGAAGAAAAGTCCATGTAGTCCTTGTACAATCATCAAGAATTGTTAAGAAGGAGCGAGCTCCTGTAAGTGTGGAAGCTTTGTAGGGTCCCCAGACGTCTACATGAATTAATTCAAATGGTTGAGTAGCATGTGATGTTGACAATGGAAATGGTTGTCGTTGTTGTTTAGAATAATGACAAGTATCACATGGTGTGATTAGTTTACCATTAGGCTTGGTGACAAGTTTTAAACGATAAAGAGTTGAAAGAGGAGCATGCCCGAGGCGTAAATGCCAATTCATCGTTAAAGGTAGCAAAAATATTACATTGAATGTCTGCAGCGTTAGACACAGAAGTATTTTTGGGCAAAAAGGATGAATATGTAGTCAAAAGATAGAGCCCCCCTACTGCGGATCCAGTGGCCAACGTTTAACTAGTCGCCTGGTCCTGAAGCAAGAAATGAGAGTTAGTGAAAAAGGCCATGAGTTTGGTATCTTTTGTCAACTTACTAACGGAGATTAGGTTGTGTTGAAAATTAGGCAGAAACAATACATCAAGGAGCATAACTGATGAGTTAAGCTGAATGTTTCCTTTAAGATGTACTGGAATAGAAGAACCATTGGGAAGTAGGACTGAAGTGTTATCGGATGTTGGCGATAAGTGGAGAAAAAGATCAAGATGAGAACATATGTGGGTTGAGGCTCCAGTGTCCACCACCCATGAACACTCAGGATTTACCGTGCAAGATAAGACCTCCGGAGTATAGAATATACCTGCAAAGTGAAGAACGTTTGCCTGATGTGTCTCAAAAGCCTCCTTTGTGGTGGTAGTGATAGTAATATTTGCTAGTCGTTTTTCTTCAATTTTCTTCAGTTGCGCTTCCCATATTTCTTTCCACTTAGCTCCATATTTTTGCTTAAACCAGTCTGCAACCCCATGTAAGAGAAAACACGTGTCGGAGTTGTGTCCATCTAGATGGCATGTGGTGCAAGTCTTTCTTTCCTTTGATTTTGCACTTGATTTTCCTATGGCAGCAGCAGGTGGTCTGCCAAGTAGGCCCTCATGTGGGGGGTGGATGTTGAGAATTGTTTTGCTGTCATGACACTTTGATAATCTCTAGCTGTAAAACGTGACTCCCTTGCTTTGTTCTGAGTTTCAACGTGAAGTATCATACAAAATACCTCATCAAAATTTGGCTTAGGTTTCATTACAAGAATTTGACTTCTTGTGATATCGTACTCTGTA
This sequence comes from Utricularia reniformis, assembly GCA_009725065.1. Lineage (NCBI taxonomy): Eukaryota > Viridiplantae > Streptophyta > Magnoliopsida > Lamiales > Lentibulariaceae > Utricularia > Utricularia reniformis. The sequence continues at coordinate 1,199,805 of RWGZ01000936.1, forward strand.
TTTAAGCCCATGAGAAAAAGTGTGGCCTTGTTCAATCCACACATAGATGCTAGGGATTGTCTGATACCACATTTGCACACAGTTTCTGGAATTTCATTCCCGCAATCACATGTCATCGATGGAGAGATATCCAAAAGATCTTGCCAAAGAGAGCATAATTTGGTATGGTATTCCTGAATGCACATGTGCCCTTGGGATATGTTAAACAGTTCCCTTTGAATCTCAAATACCAAAGTCCCGCTGTTTTGTCCATACCTATGTTCAAGACTTTTCCAAATATCTCTAGCATAAGCTGCGTGCGTGTATGCCTCTACCATTTCCGGAGAAATGGAATTGAGTATCCAGGATAAGACCATGTAATCCATTTGTTTCCAAGTTTCATACATCGGGTCACTGGTGGGAGGAAGGGAGATAGTGCCATCAACAAAACACAGCTTCTTTTTTGATCCTAAAGCTATTCGTGCTGCTCTTCTCCAAGCATAATAGTTACGCCCTGTAAGTCGTGTTGCAACCAACGGAACATGAGGTTGATCGGCTCCTTGAAGATACAAGGCATGGTTTGGTGCACTGGTATGAGAGAAGGGAGTGTTAGAAGGATTGATTTCTGGAAGATTCAAGATGCTATCTAATGATGCATCTCGAGTTGATGAGGGAAGTAATTTTGTGTTAGAAATATCTGAATCCATGGAGCGATTGCTCCGATACCATGTAAAATAAAGGATAGATGAACCAAAAACCACACTTGCATTCAGAATCATTTACACCTTTAAATACATAGAGTTAGCTACAGTTCACACACAATCTAAGTACATCAGTTATAATTAGTCAAGGGGGGTTGTTCCATATTTGGTGTAGCTACTGTCAATAGTTCTATATAAAGAGATCATTAGCATTAAATTGGGCTTGAATTAATTCATCTACCTTGTTGGGCTAAAAAATATTCTCATGAGAATTTGCAATTGATTTCTCTTGATTGTGTAAATAAAACTAAAAAAACATATAAGAATATTTAAAGGGTTCGTACTATCGCACTATTAGTAAGTTTATTTGATTCATCTTTTTAAAATTTAAGTGTTATTAGATATGTTGAGATATAATAATCGTGAATTTTTAAATATGTTTGGTAAAATTATGAAATTATGATCGTAATTCATATAAATATCTTTATATATCTTTATATATAAAAAATAATAAATATAATCATATTATAATTAATAGAAATATGTAAAATTATTTATTTTTTAAATCCCGATGATGTAACAACTTTATGAAGCTATGATTTTAGTAATAATTGAACCATAAATTTACTTTAATTTTACGTGCATCAAAAAAATTATGACTTAAATATCTCATTATACTTTTAATCGCAAACCAAACAAACCCAATATCTTGTATTGACGGTTAATCAACCATCATTAATTGTTGGTATTCATGGTTTTCTGTTAATTTTATATTCATTAATTTTATAATAAAATATAAAACAAAAAACAAACTTTTCTTATGATTTAGGTCAGTTTGGTTTCAATGTTACAATATGTGGTTTTTTGGTAATTTCATATTAATTGATTTTATAATAAGATATNGCTAGTGTCTGAACATTCATGAAAAATACGGGCACACACATGATCTATTAGTGTAAAACCGTGTTGAACAATAATTGTTTAAGAATATAAGTGTGATTGGTGAACATATTCACAAGTTAATGTTTAATAATGCATAGAAGCTATATGTTTAACTATTGTATATTTGTGATTAATCTTATTTTTTCTAGGTCTGGTTCATAGTCCAAAAAAAACTAGATACGTTGCGTTATTTTCATGTGATTGAACTCATAATCTCTACAAAACCTTTTAAATATGTGGAGAATTGTTGTAATATATATTTAAAAGTTTAATTATTGTATTATTATTATATTTATGTATACAAGACTTTTTCATTCTCCACTTTCAGTAATAATTATTATATCACTTGGGGTTAAGGAGGGTTTGGTGTAGTGGTTGCTTTGACTAAGAAATGACTCACCTAGAATCCCACCGAACTTAAGCCTGTGTGATTTTCTTTGAGCAACATATGGACGTGTAGTAGTTAGTGTTGGTAATTTGGTTCCTTACCTTTTGAATCTGTTGATTTAAATTTCTTTGTTGTTTTGCAGAATAACGAAAAATATCGACACCACAGATTTTACGTGGAAACCGGAAAGACCGGATGAAAACCACGGGACCAAGATCCAGGTCCAATTCACTATTTCTCCAGGTTACACTTTTACAAAACGTACAATTTACGATTCACAAAACAGGAAGATTAACTTCGGCTCGAAGCCACACAGTCACTGCTGTAATTCTCATCCCATGTGATGTTTCTTTTCTTTTTCTTCACTGTTTCTTTTGTCTTGAATCATCATCAATTTCGTTCCTTTTCAGATTAAATATCTGAGTGATGTAACCTCCTTGCAACTGCGTGCAACTGCTTGCAACTGCTTGTTCTTATCTTATCCGATTAACATTCAATAACTGCCTATACTGAAATTGGGCTTCAGAATGGCATTGGGCCGACTTGATTTCTTATCCCATGGCCCAGGGATTTTGGCCTGCGTATTGTGGGCTGAACGATTCAATAACTTAATAAGTTATGAATCCAACATTTCTTCGTTATATCATCAGATCTCCAATTCACTTACCCTCTTTGAGGAACAATCTTAGGGCAATTTTCAAGATAAAAAGACGTGATATCTTGAGCGGCATACAGGGGGCGGTTGTTCTCGTCCGGCGCAGCGAGCATTGTTGTTATCAAACCGCCGGTGCTCGTTCCAGCGATTACATCGAAGTAATCCGCTAGTCTCGCATCATTCCCGTCAAGATTTTGAGAATAAGCAACCGATTTTTAGCATAAAATCGAATGCGAACATCCACGAGTTTGACTTACCTGAAGTTGGAGTTCAAGGAATTCAAGGATGGTTGCCGGAATGATGCCGTGAATGCCGCCGCCGTCAATGCTGAGAATGGTAATGAGCCTCGTCTTTGCCTTTGACGCCATTGCAACTTGCAAGTAAGAACTAAAAAGATCAACGGACATATAAAGTAGGGGGGCTATTTAAAAATTCAAAAAATGCTAAATTTTCCATAATTAACAAGTAAGAGTTTTCATATTTATAAATATTTAGATTTAGATTAGATTAACTTAACTTTCTTTAATTTAAACTAATTGTTCAAATTTCAAAAATAATTCAATAAATGTAATTTGGATTTTTTTATATATATTTTATAATTTAATTTGATTGTTAGTCACTACAAATTTGTTTTATAAAAACTACAAAGATTAATGATTTTGAATATATATAAATTCAAAAAATACACAACTTTCCATAATTACCATGTAAGAGTTTCTATATTTATAAATATGTAGATTAATTAAATTTCTTTTTTAATTTATATTTATAAATTTGAAATATTATTTGAAATCGAAATGATTTGAAATATTATTTTATTATTGAATAAATTATAAAAAAATAATATATTTATAAAAAATAATTTATCAACTTAAGTTAAACATTATTTATTTATGAGTATGGTTTTTGTAATATTAATTTAAACTAGATTTTTTAAATTTAAACTAATCCAATAAGATTGAGATTCCTATAGTCGGATAAGAATCCACCTCCGAATGTCAACAGCATACCATCCACAAATGGATGGCCAAAGGGAATGGATAAATCAATGTTTGGAAACATACCTTCACCGTATGTGTCTCGATCATCTAAATAAGTGGGCAACCTTCCTACCGCTCGTTGAGTTCTAGTCAATGTTTTCATACCGGTCCAGAATTATGTACCGGTCTGGATCGGTATGAACGGTACGACTGGTATACCGGACGGTCTAACGGTCGGTACCAATTTTTATTTTATTTTATCTTTTAAAAATATTAATATTTAATTTGTATTTTAGTATTAGACCCGAAAAAATCCGCAAATCGACCCGAATACCAGGTACCGGGCGGTACGAAAAAAAATACCGGTACCGAGCGAAATTTGATGTACCGGGTGGTATACCGGCGGTATACCGTCCGGTATGAAAACAGTGGTTCTAGTACAATAGCTCATATCATTCAAGTTTGAAAATGTCTCCGTTCCAGGTTCTCTATGGATACTGCCCTCCTATTTTACCTCGGGGATCTGCCATTTTTACTCCACATAAAACTACTGCTAAATTTTATAGTGATTGACAAGACTTCATACTCCGAGGAGCAATTTTCTTCAGGCACAAAATAGGACCAAACATTTTGCAGATTGCCATAGAAACTAGAGATCTTTCAAAGTTGGCCATACAGTATTCTTAAAGTTACAACCCTATCGACAGAACTCAATTTCGCTCCGTAAGAATATGAAACTTGCCCCAAGATATTATGGACCTTACCCCATTCTGGCACGCATTGGTAATACCGCTTATAAATTAAAGTTCCCCGAATCTTCACGACTGCATCCAGTTTTCCAAGTCTCACTCCTAAAACAAATTATCAGCCCCTCTTGCTCTCCTTTAGCCTTATCACAAGACTTCGCAACAGTCGGAACACTTACACCTCGACCCATGCACATCTTGGCAGATGCGCCACAACAAGATGAGCACCCAATTGCTTGTTCACTGTGTCGGTTCTCATCCCACCAATGCAACTTGGGAGGACCTCTCTTTGTTATGTCGGAAATTTCCATATTTCGATCCTTGGGGACATGGATAGTCTCCAGGGGAGATAAAGTCATGTACTCAATGAAAGAAGTTATCTAGCTTCCGAACTAGAAGTCTTGATTTGTAGTATAAATCCGAAAATGTTGAACTATATAAGATTAATAACTCTTATTCAAAAGAAGAACAATAGCAACAATATTTGATCTATCGATTCAATAACATAAAAAACAATTTAGAATAACAGTCGGAAGAACATGAACACAGAGAAGAACTTCAAAATAGCAATAACCATCGAAATAATTCTTTCAATAAGATATAAAAACTCTAATACATGTCTACAACATTTATAAAAATAATTTGAGCTTATGGTCCAATACATTAAATCTTTAATCGGCCCAATCACAACATAAAAACTCAATGGGGATTTCTAAAATATCAACATCAAATTTAACACTACTCCTTAATGTTATAATCTGAAATCATTGATAATTTATTTTCCAATCCGGTCAACTTGTCTAAACATCCAATAATCATGTGAGTTCCTATGTTTCAACATCTAATCAATTTAGTTAGTTTGTTGGAACATATCTCAACATGTAATCAGATTTTTTATTTTTTTACCGATGATAAAGTAGACTTTTCAGCTTCTAGAATATTCCTCTTCATGTAAATTTGATTTGAGACCTTTGGATACTAACTTTATGATTAGGGCTAGTAACTTTTCCTTTCCAAGCGGCATATCTCCATATTTGAATACTGTGCTCCCTTTTTCAAAGCAGGTTCTTTGACCTCCCGCAGCAACTGTTTGGTTTGAAAAAACCT
>RWGZ01000936.1:1206387-1233780 GCA_009725065.1 Utricularia reniformis
AATTAACTTAAAGCAATTGCTCTTTTCATGCCCTGCTGCCTTGCAATGAGAGCAACGAATACGCGGATCAAAACGTCCATAAGAGGCATTAGGATTTGCTGGTGCATTTTGAGCAGATTTTCCATATATGCTCTTAACACTCATGGCTGATGCTGTCATAGGATGAGTCTGGCTAGAAATCCCCTGTATGTTCTGTCTTTCTACCAATAGGACCATGCGATAAGCGGTTTCTGCATCAGGTAGTGGAACTGTGATTAGAATCTGATTTCTGATAGAGGCATATAGATCATTCAATCCAGATAGAAACTAGAAAAGATGAGCATGTTGTTCTCGAGTATTCCATTTTATAGCAATGTCACCAGTAGTAATTGGAAGTGGATCTAACTCTGCGGATTCATTCCACAAGTACTTGAGTTTGTTGTAATACGTAACCACAGAATCTGTACCTTGTGTGGTGTGGTGGATCTGATGTTGTATATTAAACAACTGTGGTCCAGAAAAATGATGTTATCTCCTCTCCAAATCAAGTATCAAAAGTGAAGCACTCTTTTAGCTAAAGCATCACAATGCCTAGAAGCTTTCAATTCAGAAACTCCAAGACTATCATTGATGTTTGAACCAATACTATGTTCCGCTGCAGTACCTTTTGCTAATTTCAGTTCAGAACAAATGCTAGAAGCAATGTGTTGTGTTTAGGAAAGTTTCCTATCTGATGTTATGTCATTTCTGTTATCTGTATAAGTTGTAGGATTGACATTCAGTGAACTTCAAGTTGTTCTCCTTCACCAAAGACAACTCCACACAGGTTCTGAATTAGTGTTCATTGTATGCCAACTTCATCACCACAAACATAAACATAAAAGATCAAGCCATTTCAAACTCTAGTTCCTCAAAACCGGAATTCTAATTCTAACAAATTGTTATCGGAGCTAACTGGTTCAAGTAAAGTCATGGCAATGCAAGGAACAACGACAACAAATGGAAGTGTTCTTGCGATCACATGACTTGTGTCAGTATGTCGAACTTGGAACTGAAGCGCTACAAGAAAGTCCCAATCCTCGGCACCTACAACAGAGAAAACACTACTAAGAAGATGTAGCAAAATCCTTCAGATCTCTCTCGGTTATTCAAGCATCATTGGACAAACCAGTGCTTAGTAGAGTGATTTCTTGTGAATCTGCCAAAGATGTGTGGGACATGCTCATGGAGATATATCAGGGAAGCTCAAGACTGAATAGTAGCATAATTGGAGCCAAAGAAATGAAATCGAACGACTAAAAATGGAAGAAAACGAAAAAGTGGATGACTTTGTTGATAAAATAATGGGCTTAGTCTAGGAAATATCCTTGATTGGAGGAACATATGATGAGGTAAATGTAATGGAGAAGGTTTCCGAATCACTACCTCAAAAATACGATGAAAAGATACTCTCTTGAATCGCTACATGGAGATCTAACCACCACTCTGACAGCTCAACAACTTGTGGAAGAGCTACATTCAGTGGAAATGAAGTGGGAGTTGAGACAATGAGAAGCTGGTTTTTCTGGAAAAGCCAAAGTGGGGGGTGAAACTGCTCTCCCAACGAGAAATTTCTCAAAACCGCATGAAAATCTTTAACAAAAGCATATGGAGGAGCTGGTGGGTTAGGAACAACCAAACTGCCACCATGCTCTCAGTGTGAAAGAACAAATCACAAAGAAAGCGCATGCTTTTTTCGACCAAGTGCGTTGTGAGAAAGGTGTAACAGATATGGTCATGTTACTAAGGTATGTCGAATGCGTGAGAAAGAAATGCTCAAGTTACACACACCATAGAACCTGAAGAAGATGTTGAAGTGGTGGATGTAAACACTGCTCTAGTCACAAAGGCTAGTTTTCGATGTGCTTTAACTTTAGTTGACAAAGAAAAATGTCTTATGGGAAATTTGAGTACATAAAGTTGGATGATAGATAGTGGTTGCTCGAATCATATGACTGGCAATGCTAAACTGTTTTCTCAATTGAATCATTCCATAGGAGGAGTTGAAGTTGGAGACAAAAGGGTAGTTCCAGTAACAGAAAAGGCAGAATTGTATTCTCTGATAATTTAATTATGGAAAATGTCTTATTAGTTTATGATCTTGGCTACAATCTATTGAGCATAGGCCAACTAATTGAAGAAGGTTTTAAGCTGGTTTTCGAAGAGGTTTGGTGTTCTACATTTCTGCCTAATGGAACTCTCCTAATAAAAGTACTGATGTCTAAGAGATGCTTCTACACCAGCTCTATCAAGGACACAGAAAAATGTATGTCCAGAATGGAAGAATCCTCAAGACTATGGCACGAAAGAGTAGGACATATCGGAAAAGCAAGACTACTCAAACTGTCAAAGGATAATCTGGCTCATGATCTTCCTGAACTGATTTTATTAAATGAAATATGTGTTGTTATTTTTAATCCTATTAGTTAAACTAAGTTCTGAAAGCGTTAAAAATGACACTCAGATTTATAGTGGTATCCGATAACGTTGTTTTAGATAAGACACGATCGTATCGGCAATCCACTGTCCAACACTCAGCAATTTATTCACTATTTTAGTCGAAATGTTCAAAACACAGAACACAGCCACAACTAAAACACAGAATACAACTATTGCACATGAAGTTAAAACTAAAGTATAAGGATAGAAAATTGCTCAGTAATTTTCTGCTCCTTAGACCGTTTCTCAGACTGTAGTCTGAATACTGAACTTCTTAGTCACAAAGAAGTCAGTAAAGAAAACCTGCAACTATGAAAAAACGTTAGTCACAAAAATAGTTTGTGATAATACGTTTCATAGCCTTAACAATGGAAAGAATATGTAAGGACAGTTCTTATCGCACAAGCTCAACGTATTATCGAAGATATACTTACTGTTTTAAGGCTTCGGTAAGAATCTTGTACAACGGTTTTCCAAAAACTCAGATCTATACAGATCTGGCTTGAAAACACTTATACAGATTCAAGTCTTTGAGAAATCCAAAGATTTTCTCAAAGTCACATCCCAAAACAGAAGGTAATCTTTAGTAAACGCTTGAATCCAAATATTAGGCTAAAAGCGAGCAAATTAAGCGTTAGCGTAAAATGTAGAAAGTAAAACTAACGATTTCTTTAACCAGAGTTTTACAGTTTCTCAGATCTAGGAGGATCTGTTTGAAACTCAAACAATTAGGCAAAGAAAATCAAGAACTTACATATTCAAGGTGTTAGTCTTAAGCCGAGTTTTACAGTTTTTCAGACTGACGAGGATCTATCTAAAACACAAACTATTAGCCCAAGAACTTGAGAAAATCCAAGGATATTCTCAAGAACACTAAGAGACCGTAAAGCAGTAACTGTAAAGCGCTGGAGATTTTTGAAAAAATTAAAAACTAACAAAAAAATTTAAGAATATCGCTGAAAAGCAGTAAACTATACAAGATCTAGGCAGTGTATAAGCACAGAAGCAGTATGTAAGATAAGCAGCAAGAACAACGCAACGCAGTAAGTAATCGCTCAAGAACAGTAGAGAGAAAACTAAGCAGAATTCTAAAGCGCTAAAATGAAAAGTTATGAAATAACAAAGAGACGAACATATATATAGTTCAGGCCAACCACCTTACTATTACCAGAGGCCCAATAGGTCAAGTCCATTATCAAAGCCCAATCATCGATACTCCAGCGAAAGGGAACCAGCCCACTAAGCATATAAGGCCCAGTTATATGGCCCAACAGGTATCAGCCCAGAAGTAGTAAACGAGCAATACGAAATTACCGAGATTACTTAACTCCAACAATATGCAGCATCTGTTGCAAAGGCAAGCTGGCAAAAAATCCCTTCCCGTCTGGAATATCATGCCGTCTACAAAACCATTAGAATTGATTCATTCAGATTTGTGTGGTCCAATGTCCGAGCCTTCATTGAGTGGAAGTTTGTATTTTATGACTCTAATTGATGATATGAACAGGTTTTGTTGGACGTACTTTCTTACGAACAAAAGCGACTGCCTTAGTGTTTTTCAGCACTTCAAAAAGGAACAAGAAAATCAATTGGGAGTATCCATAAAAATTATTCGATTAGACAACGGAACAGAATATTGTTCAGCAGCTTTCAATGCTTTCTTAGAGGAACAAGGAATAATTCATCAACGAACTGTTCCATATAATCCGGAACAAAACGGGGTGGAGGAAAAGAAAAACAGAACTTTGCTTAACATGGCTAGATATGTATTGTTAGAGAAAAGTGTTCCCATATGTGTATGGGTAGAAGCCATCAATACCTCAACTTATATTCAATATCAACTCCCTACTAAAGCTCTGGTGAATCAAACTCCATTTGAAGCGCTTATTGGAAATGAACCTTCACTCAAGCACATACGGACTTTTGGAAGCATATGCTATACATTAGTACCAGCGGAAAAGAGAGTAAAGTTGAGAAACAAATATGAAGTTGGAATTTTTGTAGGTTATGGATCTTTAAGCAAAGGATTCAGAGTTTTAAGTCCTCTCACAAACAAAGTATATATCAGTAGAAGCATTACATTGATGAATAAAAAAGATGGGATTGGAACATGCAATGCATTGTTCCAGATGAAACAAAAAACCAGGGAGTCTACTCACTTGATGAAACTGGAAGTCTTGAAGTTTTCAGTCAAATGGATGTGCAAAATGGAATTACTCAACCTAATCTTGGAAATAATAATAATAATGATGAAGAAGAATCTGTGAGAGGCACCCGAAGTTTACAAGATACCTACGAGAGATGCCTACATACTACCACCGAACCTTGCTAAATGGAAGAGGCTCTGATCTCTGATGCCTGGAGATTAGCAATGGAAGAGGAAATTAAGATGATCAACAACAATGCTACCTGGAGTTTAGTGAACAGACCTACTCATCAAGATGTCATTAGAACGAAGTGGATATTTAGAACTAAGCTCAATCCAAATGGAAGAGTCAACAAACTTAAAGCTCGCTTAGTGGTTAAGGGATATTCACAGATTCAAGGGATCGATTTTAATGAAACCTTTGCACCAGTGGCAAGGTTTGACACTATTATACTCCTAATTAGTTTGGGTGCTCAACTGAATTGGAAACTATATCAACTAGAAGTAAAATCAGCATTTCTTAACGAAGAGCTAGAAGAATAGATTTTTGTGGAACAATCGGCAGGATTCATTCTTAAAAATCATGAACACCAGGTGTGCAAGTTGAACAAGGCATTATATGGCTTAAGGCAAGCCCCCCAGACCTGGTACTCGAAGCTTGAACAACACCTATTGAGCTTAAACTTCATCAAAAGTGGCATTGAGGCCACTCTTTTTCTCAAGGCTGTTGGTATGACCATCACAATCATCTCAGTGTATGTTTATGATCTTCTAATCTTAGGAAATGAAGAAGATGAAATTGAAAAGCTACGAGATGGTATGGCTAATACTTTAGAAATGAATGATCTCGGATGCGTTACTTATTTCCTAGGTCTTGAACTTTCCCATTCTGTTTATGGTGTGTTTCTAAGTCAGCAAAAATATGCCATGGATTAAATTCATAAGTTTTCAATATCAGAGGAGCATACAACACATATGACAGGAGGACTAAAATTATTGGCTACTGATGGGTGCAGTCAAACTGATGCAAAAATCTATGGAAGTATCATGGGATCCTTAATGTATTTAACCATTTCTCGTCCAAATATTATGTTTTCAGTTAGTGTGTTATCGAGGTATATGCAAGAACCTTTGACTAGTCATTTAAATGCAGCTAAGGTCATTGGTTAAATTAAGCACACTCAATAGTGGGGCTTATATTTCAAACATGGAGCAATGGTGAAACTGTTGGGATTTACAGATTCTGATTTGCTGGCTCTGTAGATGACTCAAAGAGCACTTCGGGATATTGTTTCTTTTTAGGATCAAGTGTATCCAGTTGGAACTCAAAGAAACAAGGATGTGTTGCCCAATCCTCAGCTGAAGATGAGTATGTGGCTGCTTCCGGTGCATCAAATCATGTCATTTGGTTGCGTGAATTCTTATATGAAATTGGGTTCAAGCAGGATCAAGCTACCATCATTCTTTGTGACAATAAATACACAGTGGCAATGATAAAAAGTCTTGTATTTCATGGAAGGTCCAAGCACATAAAGATCAAATACCACGCAGTTCGTGAAGCTGAAAAAGCCAAGGAAGTGATGTTCACTCATTGTTATGGAGATGAGCAACTAGCTGACATTTTTACAAAAAGTTTATTCAAGCCACGTTTTGAAGAGCTCAGACTTAAATTGGGAGTATGTGATGGAGCTACCATCACGAGGGAGTATCAAAAGTGAAGCACTCTTTTAGCTAAAGCAGCTCAAAGCCTAGAAGCTTTCAATTCAGAAGCTCCAAGACTGTTATTGACGCTTGAACCAATGCTATGGTCCGATGCACTACCTTTTGCTAATTTTAGTTAAGAAAAAATGCTAGAAGCAATGTGTTTTGTTTAGGAAAGTTTCCTATATGATGTTATGTCATTTCTGTTATCTGTATAAGTTGTAGGATTGACATTTAATGAATTTCAAGTTGTTCTCCTTCACCAAAGACAACTCCACAAAGGTTCTGAATTGGTGTTCATTGTATGCTAACTTCATCACCACAAACATAAACATAAACATAAAAGATCAAGCCATTTCAAACTCTAGTTCCTCAAAACTAGGATTCCACTTCCAACATCAAGCCATAATGTGCGTGCATTTTTGGAATAAAAAAAATTTTCAGCAACGATGGTATCCATGGCATTAAGTATCCAAGATCTTACCAGACAATCATTCTTCCTCCAAATCTTAAAATTCGCATATGATTCAGCAGGCTTCGGCTTAGAACCATCAATATAGTCGATCTTCTCTCTCGCACCAAGAGCGAGCAGCATTGCCTGTTTCCAGCTATTGAAAATGGTGCCATTCAATTTATGTGTAATGATAATAGTAGATGAGGAATAATCTCTGATGCTCTGAGATTTGGAAGTCATCGCATGAATTTCAGCGGCTCCGCTCAATTGTCAATTATGTAATGTTGCAGAGTACTCCATTGTGAATTCGAAAACAGAAATTTTCAATTGTATAAAATACTATGAAGAAAGTTCACAATTACAGGCTTATTTAACGTGTAAAATCTAACTACCTGATGCATAATCTTCTACCACGTGTAGGGCCAGATTTGCTAAGTCTTATTAACTTGACATATTTCACCACGGAAAAAGCAGCACATTTGTCAATAAAAAAAGGAATTGAATCAGGCAACTACAAGGCGCCACCTGTCCAAGAGGGTCATCATAGCTACCCATGAAGAAATGGAATTGAATCCAGGGAAATGGGTACATTTCACTGTGCACATAGCATTGTGCGCGGCTGATTTCATCAACATGCTTGGTTACATCATCGGCTAGTTGACTAGTATACCTGGAAGAATTTTCGATCTGATTTTATATGTTCTATCCGTTTATCATGTAAAACATTTAGGAGCAATTGGAGGATTTGGTCCTACTAGGATTACATTCGGTAACGAGAAAGCGACAAGGATTTCGGGATGGAGCGATGGGCAAAGTACGAAGCAAAAGTAAGTAGAGGTAACTCAATATAGTAAGGGAAAGTTCCAATAAAAGAAACAGAGAGGATTCATAACAAGAAAGTAAAGTTTAAGAACGAAAAGAATAAATGTATCGAGGTATGGAAGGATGAATTATCCCACCACAGAAGAGCATGCCTGATGAAGGGAATGACAAGTTTCAAAATGGAAAAGTACGTACGGAATGGACAAAACGAACACGGGTGAGAAAATGGGTAGCGCCTGAGTACTTATTCCGGGTAGAGAAGCATACGACTCATCGAGTCAACCAACATCTAACGGCTGGCTTGGGCGAGACATATACCGAGCATGTTACACTCAGCAACAGTAAGACTTAATGATAATGGAAAGAAAAGAAAGATAAAAAAAAGGGTAGTAAAATACGAACAAATAATGCTAATGACTTTTACGTTGCGTGTTATCTTTTTTACTATGTTAATGTGATGACAATTAGTGTGTGTGATGTTTCCTTTAATATTATGACCGTTTTACAGACTTTATAGGTGACGAGATGGGGAAGTGAGATGGATGGAAAAGAGATTGTTGGTTGTTCGATGTTAGAGTTTGGTCCTTTTAAACCTTTTAAGTTCACATTGTTAAACTTTGACTTGTTTTATCTTTATTCTAGAACATGTTTTAAATTAAATTGCATGATCAAATTAATTCTCTAGATTCGGCTAAGCCGGGTTTAGTGTTGTAACAATTTTCGCTAGTTATGCAACCGATTATTTTAGTTACTGCTTCTGGTCAGAAGGAAATAAAATAATTAGATGGTTCTACGCTAAATTCAAAGAAATAAAATTTACAAGGATACTGACGCAAAGACTAAGGAGAAGTCTACCGGAGTAATAGTAGTCATACCCTCAAGGGGGAGGAGTGGATCCCCGGATGATCTAAGGAGCCGATCGCGATTACTTCTGGCGATGAGTCACAATATCAATCTAATCGATCTGATATCGATCAGCATAATGAAGACTAGTCGATAAATGACAATATCGAACAAGTCACTCATGTTTTGAGGCGGTTGAACAGGGAAAGGAGATCACCTGATCGGTATACTCCTTGAATGCATCGCACATTGTTGACAGACAATGGAGAGCTAGAGAATTTCCATGAGGTTGTTGAATCTCGTGAGAAGGAAAGTTGAAGCTTGCTATGAAGGACGGGATGATGTCTTTGTTGAAGAACAAGACTTGGATCTTCAAAGCACTATCAAAGGGACATCGGGTCTTATTCAACGGGTGGATCTTTAGAGTAATCATGAGGAAGATTGTTCCACTTCTTGCAGAAGAAATGAATTGACTATTCTAATGTATTTTCATCGGTAATCAAGATGACAACAATGAGAGTAATTTTGAGTATACTGGTTGCAAAGAATCTCCATCATGAGTAGATATGTGAAAAAATTGCTTTCCTTCATGGTGATAGAGGATGAAATTTAAATGACACAACCCGAGGAGTTCAATGTGAATGGTAATAAAATCTAGTATGGAAGATGGTGAAGAGCTTGTATGGATTGAAACAAACTCATCGTTAGTGGTACTTAAGATTTAATTCCTTAATGATCATAGGATTCAAAAGATGCGAGACAATCAATTTTTGTTATCTCTAAAGAGGCAAAAATATATATGTAATCCTTATACGGTATGTCGATGTCATGTTGATCGTAGGGCATGACATGTATGAGATAAAACGATTCATGCGAGAGTTGTCCGAAGAATTCGAGATACAGGACTTGGGACTGGTCAACCAGATTATTGGAATGAGAATCTCGAGAGATTTACTGAATGGTACACTTATCTTGTCCTATGGAAAATACATTGAAAAATTGATTGATCAGTATCAAGTAGAAGACTTGAAAGTTCCTCAAACTCTCAAAGGAGCAGCCATCGATGACCGACCAGGAAATTGAAGAGATGACGAATATGACATACTCTTCAGCGGTCGGAGGCTTGATGTATACAGTGACATGTATGAGACGAGCCATTGCCCATGGAGTTGGTATAGTGAGCATGTTCATGTCAATCCCGGGGAAATAGCATTGTGAAGCAATGTCATGGTTACTATGATACCTCAAAGGGACATCTAAACGAGAGGTATGATTTAGAATAGAACTTATTGAATTAACAAAGCACGTGGATTCCGAACATGTAAGAGATCTTGATGATCGGAAAAGTACATCAGGGAATGGAAGTCAAAGTTGAAATAGTGTGCCTCATTTCCTCAACGAACGAAGAGTATATTGCAATTTCCGATGCAAGAAAGAAGATGTTGTGTCTCCAAAACTTCCTAATAGAGATCGGTAAAGGGACTAATCAACGAAATTTGTAGAATGACAATTAGACAGCCATCTGTTTGGCAAAGAATCTGGTATTTCATGCGATGATGAAGCACATTGAATTGAAGTATCATTATACTGGAGATTTGTTCAAGAGAAAGACACTTTAATTGATGAAAATAAATGGCATGGAAAATCCCTAAATATGTTGGTGAAGGAGTTGGTGAGATGATACTATCAAGAGAAAATGCGTTGTCTATCTCCAAGTGGGAGATTGTTAAGTATAGAGATAGTTATTGTTGTCTATCGATCACACTTGGATGGCGGTCGACATTGTTGTTGATCGTAATACGGAAAGTAAATATTATAGAATATTTGGTAGAATATTTTCTAGATTAGATCATGATATTGTCTTAAAATATTTTGTGTTTTTTTCTTAAGACAAAATGAATTACTAGGTTGGACCCACAATGTGTCGGCTTACGTCCTCGGGAGAGCGAAGTTGTACCTGGTGTTTCACTATGATAAAAGTTCACAAATACAATATATAGATAGAGTCGCTCTAATCAAAATAAGTGATGTATACTCGATTCGGGGCGAGAAACAAGCTCGATACTAAAAACATGGACGAAAACACAGATTTAGCCTTTCAGTGCAAGTTCATCACAGATTTTCGCAATACTATTCACCTTCAAATTCACCACGGATTTGACCTCCAAGAGCAAATTCACCGCGGATTTAGCCTCTACACTTCAAATTCACAGCGGATTTTTGCATTAGCCAGATTTCTGATCGATTTTTGCTTCGCGACACTATTCACCTTCAAATTCACCGTGCATTTAGCCTCCAAGAGAAAATTCACCATGGATTTCAAAACTTAGACAAATTCCAGATCGATTTTATTCCGCAACACTATTTACCGTGAAATTCACCGCGGACTATCCTTCCAAGACAAAATTCAACGCGGATTCGGACTCTGCAGTGTAAATTCACAACGGATTTAGCTTTAACCAGATTTCTGATCGATTTTTGCTACGTAAATCCATTCACATTCAAATTCACTGCAAATTTAGCCTCTAAGAGCAAATTCATCTCGGATTTCAACACTGAGACGGATTTATAATCGATTTTACTACGCAATACTATTCACATTCAAATTCACCACGGATTTAATCTCCAAGAGAAAGTTCACCGCGGATTTGGCCTAAACAGTGCAAATTCACCGCAGATTTTTGTATTAGCCAGATTTTTGCTCTGCAACACTATTCACCTTCAAATTCACAGCGGATTTGGCCTCCAAGAACAATTTCACCGCATATTTCAACACTTGGACATATTTTTGATCGATTTTACTCCGCAATACTATTCACCTTCAAATTCACCGTGGATTTTTGTCTTAGCTAGATTTCTGATCTATTTTAGCTCAACAATACTATTCAAATTATAATTCAAATTCACAGCGGATTTCGCCTTCAAGAGCAAATTCACATTGAATTTCAACACTCAGAAAGATTTCTGATCGATTTTACTCCTAAATACCATTCACCTTAAAATTTACCGCGGATTTGACCTCCAAGAATATATTCATCGCATATTTTGGATCTTAATATGATTCTCCGTGATTTTTGAGCTCCTACACTATTCACGTATAAATTCACAGTGGAAAAGGGTTCATGTACAAATTCATCGCGGATTTGGTCCCTATGTGCAATTCGACACGGAGTTTATGATCGTAATACGTTTTTCCACGATTTTTGGGCTCCGACACTATTCACGCATATAATTCATCGCAGATTTTCATCCCATGCACAATTCATCGTGGATTTTCTTCCAAAGCACAATTCGCCACGAATATTTATACTTAGGTGATTTTCTCAAGTTTCAAATCTGTTTCTGATTCCGAACCTCTCTCCAGTGACCATGGACATGTATTTATAGAGAATTCATGCCCAACAACTCACCAATTGGTCAAAAGCTCAGTATTATCCAATCCAGCCAGATTCGGCCCAGTTTGTCTAAAAATGCCCAACTTCACTAGGGTGTTCATCGTAACGTCCCAGATTACTCGAGATGTCTCTCAATGCACCCGTTAGCTACGAAGAAGAAAAAACGCATTCGTCATGAATCTATCTCAACAATACTGATTGAATGTCCAAACTATCAATTGATATCCATCATAGCGTCATCCAAGTGTCAAATTATGAAAATAACCCTAGCGACATTCTGACCCGGAATTATCCAAAAATACTTGTGACTTCTTTAGAAACCTTCTGTATGACATAGGGATGTCTAAGACTGACGACGACCAATTAAAATGCCGAAAATAAATAGTGTCGTAGCGATCGAACCCGGGTGTTCCCAAATTATGAAAATACCCCTGCATCATTTCATCACGAAATCATATCAGAATACAGAGAATACCATATTGGGCGAATGGATCTGACCCAGGGTGTCGAAATTAGGAAAATACCCCGACGTCATTTCATCTCGAAATCATCTCATAATATCGGAAATGCCAATAGATCCTCAAAACCATTTACATAAACCGAAAATACCAATATTACGCACTGGCCGGGCTCCGGACTTTCAAATTACGAAAGTACCTTTTAAGGTTACTTCGCCCGAAATCACCCAAATCCATATGAATTGCCATTTAAAGCTCGCTAGATGAAATCGGGGTAGCCAAATTACGAAAATACCTCCGATGTCACTTTAATTCGAAATATCCCAAATACCTTGGAAAACATGCTAGAAGGTTCTCGGGGTAAACATCTTACAAAAATACACTCGGGCAATATCAGATGCTCGTCTAGAATCTATAAATAATGAGACTCATAAATACAATTGTATAAATCAATCATTCAAGGAGTAACATAATGTACCAATTTTTTCATGTGATAGTGAATTCATGATCGTAGTTTATCGGTTAGGTGGTTTTCTATGTTTTTGGTTTCCACGCTTAATCTTGTGTTTTCTACTTTTCTTCATTTACGTTGTTTTCTCATTGTGTTAATTCGATCCAACCCCAGATAAGGGGATTTCTTTTCTTCTCCGAATGAGGAAATTTTCCCAACAATTGTGCCACATTGACGGTCATGATCGTGACTTTCTAAATTCTGCATGCTTCCCAAGGTCGGCGGTATGATTACCTTGGGCATTGTGAGAACTTGAAACGACGCGTACCGACCCTGATTCGAAGATGAAGACTCACGTATCGATGGACATGGATAGATGTTCGCATATGATTACAATTTACAAATCATGATGAAGTAAACTCCCTTCGATGATGATGATAAATGAAGTTGATGGGCTAATGTTAATACATGAATTTGTAATGTCGGGTGGTAATTCTACAAGCCCAGACATTGTTATGAATGAACCGGGTCGGCTTTTTAATGAGTCGACATGTGCAAGTTGATGGTCGACGTAATTAATAGCAAGTACCGTTCGACATACAGGACCAGCTGGCGGTGGTATGGTCGACGGGTTATTGTCGACCGTCTTAAAATCTTTTACTTAGCCAAATTTTTGTATGGACAATGACCGGTGGAAAATATGTCAACAAAGATTGAGCCACCCATTTCAAACGGCGCCACATGACTTTTTGGAGGTAAGAGTCATTGTTATGGGCTCAAGGAACATTTGATAAGATTATGAAAAGATTTAGTTACTGTTTATTTACATATATACCTCCTATAAAAAGTAGAGAAGCATGAAGGTTGTAGAGGGGGCACATGCTAGACGAATACTTTCGCATTAAAACTCTACATTATATCTTGTATTCTCACTTTATTTAGTGATACTTCTCTATGAGTTTGGTGCCTCGTGCGTTTCCTCTCATATCTCGGATTACTCATGTATAATTTTTAGAGTTTTTTCTTAACGGAAACAAGTTACTAGTAACAAATAAATCTAATATTACAGTTTAGAATTTGCACTCCTAACAAAGCCAACAAAATAAGTGAGAAGATGCATGGAATAAAAGGCAACAAAGTCATATTTTTCAACACAAAAAGTAATAAAATATTATTATATTTCTTTTTAAATTAGAAAGAGAACTTTGTGTACTATGAGCATGTAAGAGTTTTGAAAAAGGATAATCTTACTTACTTGTTATATTATCTAATTCTCTATCTAGTTTTCGCTTTTTTTTTAAAAAAAAAATATTTTATGCATTTTAAAAGAAAATATAGAGGAATTGAATGTCAAGTAAATAAAATATTTTAGTTCTTAAATAATTTAAAAATAAATATTAAATTATTCATTCAAAATAATAATATGATACTTTATATTTATAAAAAATTATATACTTTATCAAATTAAATTATTCAATATGCTACCTGTAACCTTGTCCGCGCCCAAAACTATTTCCGCCATATAAATCTCTCTACACATCATCATTCTCTCACATCCACATCATTTTCTCTTTCTACTTCTAAAAATTCTCATTCATCCACATCATTATTTATTTCTCTTTCATCTACATCATCTTCTCTCTCCAAATTTCATTTTATCTTTCTATCTCATCAACTTTATTATTTTATTACCTTATTTAACATTAAATATTACATTTCAATTTTAATATTTTAAAATAAGTTTAAAATCAATATTTTAATAAATTTTATATTACATTATCATTAAAATAAATTAACTAAAAACATATTTAAAAAGATTACAAATACACTTAAAATTGATCAAGAAATCAGTTTTTAATTGATGACAAGTTCTCCGATCACGAGCATCGATCATACGACGAAGATAAGCATGAAAACTTGGATCAATTCCTCTTTGAATCGGTTCCGGTTCAGAAGAGTCTTCCGGTTGATCATAATCTCCAAGTGCATTGTAAGTTGCGGTGTGATCGTCTCTCTCATCTTCGATAATCATATTATGTAATACAATACATGAATACATTATATCTCCAAGAGTTGCTCGATCCCAAAGACGTGAAGGTCAGGTGAGAATCCCCCATCGAGCTTGCAATATCCCAAATGCTCTCTCTACATCTTTTCTTGCTCCTTCTTGGTGAATAGCAAATAATTTATCTTGTGGAGTTTGTGGTAGCGTAATAGATTTAACAAAAAGAGGCCAATCTGAATATATACCATCACCTAGATAATAACCCATATTGTATCGATGTCCATTCATTGTGAATTCAACTTGAGAGGCTGTTCTATTTTGCAATTCATGTAGTAATGGTGATCTTCAAAGAACATTCAAATCATTATTAGAACCCGCCATACCAAAAAAAGCATGCCAAATCCATGTATCCATAGAGGCAACAACTTCAAGCATCAATGTAGGAACACGCTTGTGTCCACGAACGAATTGACCTCTCCATGCCACGGGACAATTTCTCCATTCCCAATGCATACAATCTATACTTCCCAACATTCCAGGGAAACCACGATATTCCGCCAAGTGAAGCAGCCGTTGAATATCTTCAAGAGTCGGACGTCGTAGATATTCATCCCCGATCACTCCTCGGACCGCTCTTACAAAATGTCGCAAGCAGTCTAATGTTGTCTTCTCTCCCAATCGAACATATTCATCTACTTGATCAGTGGCACAACCGTATGCTAAACATCGTATAGCCGCGGTGCATTTCTGATGAACCGTGAGGGACGTACGTCCAGTGGCATCTATTCTTCTTTGGAAAAATGGATCATATTCAGCGAGTGCGGTTATAATTCGCTCGAATAGTGGACGTCGCATACGGAATCGACTGCGAAATTGGTCTTCAGAATACACCGCGTATTGACAGAAGTAATCTGCCATCAGTCTTGTGCTTCCCCACTCACGTCCCCTTTCTATGTGGCGTCGAGGATGTTTCTTTTTTTGCCTCGGAGCAGGTGATTCTTCGGAATCATCTGAACTACTCGAAGATGAAGATTTCATGTACGTCTGTAGTTGTTTGTACAATTGCGGGATTTCGGAGATGAATGAATCTATCAAACGAGATTGATCGTTGTTAGTAGAATTCATCTTCAAATGTTATGTTATGCAAACATTTCAACAAAGTTATTTATAGAGCAAAGATGTCGCGTCTCGAGATGTTGTAGAAAGTCGTGCAATGACAAATCAAATCGATCCAAAAAACGATACACATAGAAAGTCGAGCAATGACTAGTCACATCCCGGCAGAGGTGTCGGAGATTCGAATTTCGATTTGACAAAACATATTGCGAAAATCGAAGGCCCTTGAAACACACAATTGTGTTTAGTCACATCCCGGCAGGGGTGTCGGAGATTCAAATTTTGATTTGACAAAACATAGTGCCAAAATCGAAGGCCCTTGAAACACGCAATTGTGTTTAGTCACATCCCGGCAGGGGTGTCGGAGATTCGAATTTAGATTTGACAAAACATATTGCGAAAATCGAAGGCCCTTGAAACACGCAATTGTGTTTAGTCACATCCCGGCACGGGTGTCGGAGATTCGAATTTCGATTTGACTAAACATAGTGTCTCAACTATATAAGCAACTCTTATTCACCATTCTTCATATTTAAGTTCAACAATATGTCTCGTAGATCAAATGTTGAATCGCATGGGTTTTCATCTCAAGATGGTCTAGATAACTTATACAGTGGCAACCCTATCGCTAACACCGACAAGGGTAGGAACAAAAGGTGGACAATGTAGGAGGAGCAACTTGTGGTTGCTGGATGGCTCCACACATCTAAAGATCATATTATCGGTGACTCACAGAAAAATAGTTCTTTTTTGGGACGAATAGCCGACTTATACACAACACATGGAGGGCCAAGTTGCAAAACTCGTGACAAAGAAGCCATTCGGAAGAAATGGGGTCAAATCACCAAAGCCGTCTCTGAATTTTGTGGAGTTTACAATGGTGTATGTACCCGACATCCAAGTGGATATACCGAACATGAGTATTTCAAGGAGGCACTTGCTGCTTTTCGAACAAAGGAAGGAAAAGATTTCGCTTACGAACATATTTGGCGAATCCTGAGAAATGAGCCGAAATGTCAACAAGAACAAGGAAGCAGCTCTTACCGCTCTGGTGAAAACTTCGACATACCCCAATCGGATCCGACACCGGAAATCCAACCTATTGGAAGGGATGCTGCTAAAAGAACACAAAAACAGAAAGAACCTAGGACGAGCGAGGGTTCTGCATCTAGAGCGGAACGAAGGGCGGAGAAAGATCGAAAGATTGATGAGAGCAACAAACGCTTCGACGAATTCAACAAGCTATATGAGGTAGACATAAGTGTAAGGTTGATGAATACCGATCCGGATAAGTTGAATCATGCACAAAGGCTATTATTCGAGGATATTCTTCACAAGTTCATCGCACGTAGTTCGATTAATAGTAGTGGTGGATCTCAAAATTCTGCTAATAACCCGAGAAGTAGCGATCACGGTAACGATTCAAATGATTTCGATGTTAATCCTTAGTTATGAATTTGTATCGATGTGTTTTATTTACTTCGATGTATTTCATTTTTTTACTTTGTTTTTCGTATTTATTATTTTCTATTTTAAAATTATCAAATTTAAAATATAATTATATATTTAAAATATTAAATTAAATTAATAATATGAATATATATAAATAAAGCTAATTATAGTTATTTAAATATTAAATATTATAGTAAGTATACTTTTGAATAAACAAATAAAACTAAAATAATAAAAATTACAAGTTGCACCAAATGGTTGTACGACTTCATTAAATCGCCCCCAACTTGCCTTTGGACCACAGCTGTTTGTCAATTGCCTCGCATTAATTTTTATTGAAATTATTTATAATTTTTATAATAATTTAGGTGGAAAGAGGTGGAATTTCCACGCCGAGCGCTTGCGCACGGAAGTATAAAATATGTATTTCCACTACCACCCAAATAATGTTAGCCGCAGACGTGGCGGAGAAAGTGCCGGAAAAAATGGTATTTCCATACGATGTTCTCCGGCGTTACAGGTAGTCTTATATATATATATATTTATTTATTTATGAATAAACAACATTGTAAAGAACGAAAGTCTAATCTAAACGTTATAACTATGGAAACTTTTTCAATTTAACAGTGTAACTATGGAGGCTCTTGCATTAATGAATTTATAAATAACCATGGATGACAATTTGGATTATATGCCCCGTTACCCGCCAGATAATCGTCTCGTTTAGGTCATATTTAGATAGTTAAACAGTTATGGATGTGCGACGGGTTCTAAAATTGCTTAACCGCCTTAAACGGGGCGAATAATGGTTTTACATATATATACCCCACTAATCTAATGGTTACCCTTTAAGATTTAATTATATATACTTATAAAACCATTTTATATAGAAAAAAAATATAGTTTACTTTTTCTCAAAATTTACATTTAATATACATTTAATATTCATTACGAATATACATATTATTTGATAAACTCATATTTTATCAAATTTGAGAGTCTTAATTCCATATTTTTCTAAAGTATTAATATTTTTAAAAAAATCTATAATATTATCCTCTATAAAAAATAAATATGTAAAATTTCTTTAATTTCGTATTGATATTTTTAGTTATCAAGATATTTAAAGTTATGATTCTAAAATAATTAATTTGTGTTTTGTATGAAATAAATTTAACTATTAATATATTGATTTTTAATATTAATAAATTATAAAAAATAAATTTATAAACCAACGGTTAACAATTAACTTAACGGTTTACCGTTGACTTTGGCGCGGCGGGTAGTGGCCGGGTTGAAAAGGCTATGGCGGGGTGGATATTGTAATGGTTAGTCGATATGTTAAATGGTACGTGTAGCGATTAGTGGTGTACTCGTCTCATATCAGCCACGTTGCCATCCCTATAAATAACCAACCCACCAAAATCACTAATCCTTTTAGTTCTACCAAAACAAACTTAAATGGCCAATAAGCCTTTTTGAAGACAAAGACCAGGCTCCTTATCATTCTCAGCATCGACGGCGGGGAATTAGCGACATCATTCCTGTTAAACTTCTAGAATCAGGTCAATTTCAATTCCCTAGTGAATTTAAGAGTGCAATAGTAACGAAATTTTAAAATTGTGGGAAATCGTATTACATCGTAAAAATCCGCGGTACAATATTTGTTCAAATCCGAGATGAATTTGCACTCGATGCCAAATCCACGGTGAATTTTGATGATGAATAGTGTTGAAGTAGAAAAATCGCGGGGAATCGTATCATAACTCAAAAATCTACTATGAAATTACACTAGGAAGCGAAATCTACGTTGGATTTTTGAGTAAGTAGTTTTGCAATTTAAAAATCATGGGGAATTGAAATGTTGTCTAAAATACGGTGGAGAATTTGCCGATGTACTCAAAATGCACGGATAATTTTGTGTGTGAATAGTGTTGAAGAGAAAAATTAGAGGAGAATTGTGTTGCAATCCGAAATCCATGGTGAATTTGCACTTAAAGGCCAAATCAACGATGAATTAATGCAGTGAAAAGTGTTTCATCGTTTTCATCGCGGTTTAAAACATCAAACTCATTTCTCGATCTTGAATTTATTTTGATAAAAAATACCATATTTTGTATTTTTTTACTTTATTATAGTGAAACAACCAGATATAGCTCTTGAATCTCGAGAATATAAACTCACATATTATGGGAATAACCTCGTAACTATTAGTGTCTTAAATTGCAATAAACAAAAATATGACTTATCTAAAATTTGATAAAATATTTTAAATCAAAATATATCAAGTCTTAATGTATGATCCTATGTTTTTCGAATCCAACATAAAAAATGAATAAAATATTATCATTTTTCTTTTTAAATTTAAAAAGATAAATTTGGCAAAACGATAGTCTACTTACCCGTTATTTTTATCTAATTCTCTCTTTAGTTTGCTATTTTATTTTAATAAAATATACATATTAAAATAAATATAGAGGAATTGAATGTCAAATAAATAAGATAGTTTAGTTCTTAAGCAATTAAAAAAATATTAAATTATCTATTCAAAATAAAATATGTTACTTATATTTAAAAAACAAAATTTATAAATTAAATTAAACATTCAATTAATATATCTATATTTTTATTAATTTATCAGTATAGGTTCGTTTTAATATCAATTTAAACTAATTTTTTAATATAAACGTTATAACTATGTAAACTCCTGCAATTTAAACAATGTAACTCTTGTAATTTAAACAATGTTATTTCTGGAGATTGTAAAGAATTAATGTTGTATTTAAAATAATTTTTTGAAATTTCAAAAATTAGTTTAAATACAACTCTCATTGTTCAGAATGTACTGAAATAACATTGTTTAAATTGCAAGAGTTTCCAGAGTTACATTGTTTAAATTGCAGGAGTTTCCATAGTTATAACGTTTAGATTAATCTTTTATACTTTACGACATTGCAAAAATGAAAGTTATATTTAAACTAGTTTTTAAAATTTCAAAAAGCTAATTTAAATTAATATTACAAAGAACTAAACTCATAAATAAATGAATAAATATATATATAATGTTTAACTTAAGTTGATAAATTATTTATTATAAATATATTATTTTTTACAATTTATTCAATAATAAAATAATATTTCAAATTTATAAATATAAATTAAAAAAGAAAATTTAGTCTAATCTACATATTTATAAATATGGAAACTCTTACATGGTAACTATGGAAAGTTTTGTATTTTTTGAATTTATATATATTCAAAATCATTAATCTTTTAGGTTATTACAAAACAAACTTGTAACCACGAACAATTAAATTAAATTATAAAATATATATTAAAAAATCCAAATCATATTTTTTGAAATTTGAACAACTAATTTAAATTAAATAAAGTAAAGTTAATCTAATTTAAATCTAAATACTTATAAATATGGAAACTCTTACAGATTAATTATGGAAAGTTTAGCATTTTTTGAATTTATAAATAGCCCACCTACTTAATGTCCGTTGATCTTTTTAGTTCTTACTTGCAAGTTGCAATGGCGTCAAAGACAAAGACCAGGCCCATTACCATTCTCAGCATCGACGGCGGCGGCATTCGCGGCATCATTCCGGCAACCATCCTTGAATTCCTTGAACTCCAACTTCAGGTAAGTCAAACTCGCGGATGTTCGCATTCGATTTTATGCTAAAAATCGGTTGCTTATTCTCAGAATCTTGACGGGAATGATGCGAGACTAGCGGATTACTTCGATGTAATCGCTGGAACGAGCACCGGCGGTTTGATAACAACAATCCTCGCCGCGCCGGACGAGAACAACCGCCCCCTGTATGCCGCTAAAGATATCACGTCTTTTTATCTTGAAAATTGCCCTAAGATTTTTCCTCAAAGAGGGTAAGTGAATTGGAGATCTGATGATATGATTGTAGTTAGAGTGGTAAAATTGAGTGTGTTAATTGTAATGCAGATGTCTGAGATCCCTCAAAAGTTTAGTTGGTCCTAAGTATGATGGGAAGTATCTTCACCAAATCTTGAGAACAACTCTAGGCGACACTCTGTTGCATCAGGCTGTAACCAATGTGGTTATTCCCACTTTTGATATCAAAACATTGCAGCCGACTATCTTCTCTTCTTTGGGGGTTGGTCATCTTTTTCTCTACTTAACGAAATTCAGATTTCTGATTCATCTCTGTAATCTGTATAGGTGAAAAGAAAACATAGTATGGATGCTGAATTAGCAGACATATGCATTGCCACTTCTGCAGCTCCAACATACTTACCATCACACTATTTCAATACACAAGATGATGATGGTAACATACATGAATTCAATCTCATCGATGGTGGCGTCGCAGCTAATAATCCGGTATGCATATCAAAAGCTTCTTCATCACAGATTCTAATCAGTAACTCATTTGAAATTTTTATTTTTCAGGCATTAGTTGCAATAAGCCAAGTGTTGAAGCATCTGTTGGAATCAAATCCAGATTTCTTCTCAGCCAAACCATTGGAGATGACCCAATTCTTAGTTATCTCCATCGGCACCGGTTCCGCTAAACAAGCAAAGCATTTGAACGCTAAGAAAGCCTCAAAATGGGGAGTTCTAAAATGGCTGATCCCTATATTTGATGTGTTTAGTCAGGCAAGCGCAGACATGGTTGNAATGCTTACAGAGACTTTATACGGGGCCTAGCGGGCCAGAATTGTGAGAATACCACTTGAGAATGTCATCCGATAAAAATACCGAAAATACCAATAACTGCGTCGGACGAGTCCCCGGGTATGGATAAATATTAGAGAGTATACCCGGGTAATATCAATATTTATTGAATTTTTTTTGAAATTTGAACAACTAGTTTAAATTAAAGAAACTAAAGTTAATCTAATTTAAATCTAAATACTTATAAATATGGAAACTCTTACCTAGTAATTATGGAAAGTTTAGCATTTTTTGAATTTATAAATAGCCCACCTCTTTATGTCCGTTGATCTTTTTAGTTCTTACTTGCAAGTTGCAATGGCGTCAAAGACAAAGACCATGCTCATTACCATTCTCAGCATCGACGGCGGCGGCATTCGCGGCATCATTCCGGCAACCATCCTTGAATTCCTTGAACTCCAACTTCAGGTAAGTCAAACTCGCGGATGTTCGCATTTGTCACGAGCACATCTCACAATCTATTGATCAATGTTTTTTCTGCAGGAATTTCAGGTAAAAGGCNGTCTATGTATACTCATGTCATCCGTTACATTCTATACACATCCCCTCCTATGGTCAGTTGTCCTCCTACAGGTTTCCTAGACTCTTTTTTTTTTTTTTTTTTTTTTTTTTTCTAGACTCTTCTACGTAGGACCGCACCGTTACCGGTTTAGTAACGATGTTACGCTTCGATACCATTTGTAAAGACCCTAATTTGGGCCTAGATGTTTTGTTAAAACGTGCTAAATAAAACAAAAACATTCGAATGTAAACATAAAACGTAGTTCGAAAACATCAAAGTTCGACATCATAATTTAGAGTGTTCTCCAAAGGACCGGACTCTATCACCGGACAACCGACGACCTCCTTCCCGTTCCCCTCGCATACCTCGTACGCGTCACCTACAAAATCTGTAAAGCGGTCACAATCTATTAAAGGAAACTTCACCCACACTACACATTATCTTTTCATTTCTTAATTACACCGTACACGCACACGTGAAACATTCCATTTAACCGTTTTCTTATTTCCTACTTCTTTTACCCTTATCATTCCCATCATACTTTATCTTTACTGTTGCCGAGAGTAACATGCTCGGTGCATGTCCCCCCCAAGCCAACCGTTAGCTGTTGGATGACTCGACGGGCCATATGCTTCCCTTCCCCGTGTGGGTACTTAGGCGCTACCCCTTTTTCCACCCGGGTCCGTTCTGCCCTTTTCGTACGTATCCTTTCCTCTTTGGAACATATCGTTCCCTTCATCAGGCATGCCCTTCCTTTGGCGAATCGTGTACTAGGCACGATGACGGGTTCGGTCGGACGATCCATCCTTCCTCACCCCGAGTCTGATTAACATATATCTCGTTCATTCGTGTCTTTTCCTTTCTTCTTTATTAACCCAATCTCGTTCCCTAAGTCTGAACCTTCCCTTACTATATTGTGTTCACTCCGCTTACTTGTTGTTTTCGCTTGTTATGATCTCCGGTGCTTCCCTACAATCCGTAACATATTTTAGTACTTAATTTTTTTGACGTTATTATCTTATTGTTGACTGTTTGGTTACCGTAGACCCTTCGTATCTATCTCCTTCACGATCCGACGTCGAAATGCGACGAAACACCCTAATTGTGTATTTCCGCGATAAAATCCCTTTGTTCCTCAAATCCGAGATAAAACTACTCTATTCCTGAAATCCGCGACAAGACAACACGTAATTCAGTTTCCGCGACAATTTATCAAGCTCTGAAAATCCGCGACAATTCTCAACGTGAAATTTTTTCCGCGATAATCTTCCGTTTGAAACATTTCCGCGACAAAGTTCTTACCCAAAATTTCCGCGATAAAAGTGCCTAGAAATTTCCGCGACAATTTGCACTGATCATTAACTTTCCGCGATAATTTGATGCTTTGGCGTTTTTCCGTACGTTTTTGCGGTTTAGCGATAAATGACTTGGTTTTTTGGGCCTTCTAACCCCTATTTATAGATGTTTTAACTTCCATAATTCACATTTTGACCCCTCCTTCTTTTCATTTTCTCCCCTCCTTTATCTCATGCTTTTCATTCAAATCTTTTCGTTTCTTTTTATCGTTCTTTCGTTCCAGTATCCCTCATTATTTCTCCTCTAGACTTTATCACTATATTCTCTACTATCATCCCGACATACATTTTTTCCTGGCCATTACAGGATGTATACTGCTAAATACCTGGATAACATGCTAGAGCAGGTTATAAAGCAGTTCGAGCTTTCCCCTTCGGACGAGCGATGGAAGGTGATTGAGCCACTTGAGAGAGAGAACGACCTCGGGAACAGAATTAGTGGAAGTCACCATTGAAAAGGTAGCCGCAGTACGAAAGAACATTAAGGCGGCACAGGACCGATACAAAAGTTGGGCAGACACAAAAAGCAGACCCGTAGAGTTAAAAGTTGGAGATCACGCATACCTAAAGGTATCTCCTATGAAGCAGGTGCTAAGGACCACAAGGACAGGGAAGCTGAGCCCCCGGTATATAGGACCATATGAGGTTGAACGAAGGGTCGGAAACCTAGCATATCAGCTGAAGCTCCCGAAGGAAATGGGGGGGATACACAACGTATTCCATGTATCCCAACTGAGGAGGAGGATAACTGAAGGAATCCAAGAATGTGTGGGAGAACCCATAGAGATAACCCCGAAATTAACGTACGAGGAAGTCCCAGTAAAGATCCTAGGCAGAGAGGAAAGAAGACTCATAAACAAACAAATCCCCATGGTAAAAGTACAATGGTCAAATCAAGGAGAGAGGGAAGCCACATGGGAAACGGCACGGGAAATTAGACAGAGAGCGCCGGAGTTAATGGAAGATTGGTACGCATGAGTTTCAGGACGAAACTCAAAATGAGTGGGGAAGGATGTAATAGCCGAGAAAAAGGTACGACGAAACAAATAGTAGGGAATGTAGCGGTAAAGTCTAGACGAGAGATAATGAGAGATACGGGAACGAAAGAACGTAAAAGGGAATGAAAAATAGAAAAGTAAAGAAAAAGATAAAAGAGGGGTCAAAAGCAAAAGAAGGAGGGGTCAAAGTGTGAATTAGAAAAGTTAAGTGAATCGGTTCATGTGTGTGTGTATGATGTAACTAAGAAGTAAGAAAGATAATGTGTAGTGTGTGTGAAGTTTCCTTTAATAGATTGTGACCGCTTTACAGATTTTGTAGGTGACGCATGTGAGATATGATAGGGATGGGAAAGGAGGTCGTCGGTTGTCCGGTGATAGAGTCCGGTCCTTCGGAGAACACTCTAAATTATGCTGTCGAACTTTAATGTTTCGTACTATGTTTTAAATTTGCTTTCGAATATTTCCGTTTTAATTATTATGTTTTAACAAAACGACTAGGCCCAAATTAGGGTCGTTACACAAATAGTTATTAAAGCAGTTTGAAATGGAGAATTGTCATAGTGTTGTTATTCAGGTTTGAAATGGAGATTTCAACAGAGATTGAAAATGATTCATTAGAAGAAGTAGAAGTTCTCCCTGAAAAAGAAAAGACAATTGATGAATAGGTTGGAAGTTTGTTGCAGACATGACTCATCGAGCTTGTAAGATACGTATATTGGATCACGAATCAATTAGTTATCCCAAAGTTGAATAATAGCTGGAGAGTTGGTATGATGATAGATTCGAGGTTCGATTTTGAGTTTCTTAATTATGCCTTTTTGTTTTGAAGAATGAGTGAACCACGTATCAACCTAGGTGGATTCATATTTAAGGATACGATCAATGAATACTTGGAAGTCTACATCAAGGAATGCAGAAAAAGGGTCGACAATGCGGAAATCATGTTCAGCATATGAAAAAATGTGTTAGTATCATGTGAAAGTGTCGAATTATGTTCAGCCTTCCTAGATGTGCGTTTGTGAGAAGGGAATGATTGTTCTTGGTCTTATGTGTCTGCAAGATGAATAGAAATTAATATTGTCCAATGTCGATCGACTTGTAAAAGTTTGATGGAGTATTTGAGTAAAGAATCTTTTATGTCGCCACATTTCCCTGGGGAGCCGTTGGTTTTATAATTTTTACTGTCAAAAGAAGTTTTGAGAAAGCTAACTTGGTTAGACACAATGACAAATAACATCGGTAGTAAATTATGTTAGTAGGAAACTACCAATGGCCGAATCTTGATACACTTACATTAGTTCTATTCGGAAAGGAGAACTAAGAGCATTTGAGTGTGAATTTTACGAAAATGATTGTATATGCGAAATATTCACTGGCAAAGAGAGATCGATTAATTAGTTTCTTTTAGGGAAGCGTTCTAAAGAATTCAGACATGATGTCGTAATATTACCAATAAACACTGGGGACTTATGACTACAAACACCTAGTCAATATGGAAGGACATGAGGATGTTATGAGAGTTTTGAATTGAAGTGATAATATGATGATTGCAATCCGTTAACCGGTAATAGTGATGAAACAAATACTAGGAATCTAGAGTTTATTCTACTTGGAAACTTATTGAAGGAAGTGAAATCTATTGTTATGAGAATTTTTCCTACATATTCTGGATTATCAGAACATCGTGCCTATGTATTCAATGAATTCATTTATCTCTTGCACTTATTATTTCCTATCTATCGGAAATTGAATCGGTGTCAACAATTTGCCTATCGGAATATGGAGGATCGGTATATTAATTCCTCTCACTATCAGGAAAGTTGAGATAGTAAACATGTTGGCAAGTTGTATTTTGAATGAGATATTTCGTATCGGATTACAGTGGTGGTAAGAAAATGAATGATTGAGATGGTGAATATGAGCGGAGAGGAGCTGCCACGGACTTGACATATTTCCAATTTGCGCAAGTATTATGTATAGACGTGACTCATCGCTCTTTTTAAAATAAAATTTCCCCTCTTTTTTATGGTCATATTCTAATTTTTTGAGTATCTTTTTTGACGATATGAATTCAATCGACTAGGGGACTGATAAGATAGAAGTTGGTCCATTGTATTTTAGTATGATGGAGGATGGAATAAAATAATAGGTTAAATTAGAAATGCAATGTGCCGCCTGTCTTATAGTCAATCATTTTCAAACTCGTCAAATTAGATATTGTGTCAAAATACTTTGAACATGATGAGTCTCCTTGTCCGCGGCAGAATCGTATGTACATAATTACTGTTGGAATATGTTAAGGGGCCCGTTTATTGTGACATAGCCGACTTAGAACCGAGCATATTTCCGTGGCAAATCAGAGTGCAAGTATATACCTGACTCCTCCATGACACGCCGGCATGCGCTCTCGTCGGAGGTTGGTCCATTTCCGCATGGCACCTTCTTATGGACGGGCCGAGGAAGTAATGACGCCGTATTATAGACGGGTCGAGAGTGTGATGGCCCTGGGTGCAAGTTT
>RWGZ01000936.1:1236179-1262105 GCA_009725065.1 Utricularia reniformis
GGATTGGCAGAAATTGGATCGCAAGGCGTTGGCGATCGTTCAACTATCGTTGTCGAAGAAGGTGGCGTTTAACTACAACAAACATGCGATGACTCACGGTATGATGAAGGCGATGTCCGATATGTACGAGCGGCCTTCATCGACAAACCGTGTGCTCCTGACACGGCAGTTGTATACCATGACGATGGGAGAGGGTGCCTCGGTTGTAGAACATCTGAATGATTTCTGCAATCTTACAAGCCAGTCGTCGCTGGCTGGACATGTCATGGATGATGACACGCATGCCATTGCCGTTCTTGGTACCATGCCCGAAAGCTGGTCAACGACGGTTGATATTATCAGTAGTCAACCTGGGAAACTCAATTTCGATGATGTGCGGGCTCGACTCATCAGTGAAGAATTGAGACGGAAGCATAAGGGAGATACCAAAAGTAATGCATTGGTGGCAGATTCTTCCAGGGGTCGGAAGAATAACCCAGGGCAGAATGGCGAGAGCAGGGCCCGATCGAGGAATCGGGAAAAGTCAAAGAATCGGGGGGATCCCGATTGCTGGAATTGCGGGAAGAAATGACACTTCCGCAGGGAATGCAAAGAGCCGAAGAAGGAGGAGAATTCAGTATCGGTAGCGGCTGAATCTGACGATGTACTTGTACTCTGTCTCGAGAGTCCGGTGGAGTCATGGGTGGTTGACTCAGGTGCATCCTTTCACTCCTGTTTTTACCAGAAGTTGTTTAAGTCTTTCGAAGCAGGGAATTTCGGGAAGGTTTATCTTGCCGATGGGAAGTTCCTATAGATCACAGGTCGGGGTGATATACTGATTCGATCCTCAAATGGTTACTGTTGGACCTTGGAGGATGTGATGTATATACCCGGACTGAGTAAGAGCCTGATATCGGTCGGACAGTTGGATTCCAAGGGGTACCGAACGTCTTTCGGGAGCGGTCGGTGGAGAGTGACCAAAGGGGCTTTGGTCATTGCTAAAGGAATCAAGTCGGAAACTCTGTACGTTGAGAAACCGATCGGGCCAGATGGGGACCGATCCACTCTCACTACACTTGAGACCGATCGGTCCCATGGGGACCGATCCACGGAGGACCGAAGGAGGTTGTTGAAGATGTGGCATGATCGCATTGGCCACATGAGTGAGAAGGGCATGAAGATCATGGCCCGGAAAGACTTATTGCTGACCTTTGAGGACAAAGAAGTTGGGTTCTGTGAGGATTGTGTGCTTGGCAAGCAGAGGAGAGTAACCTTTACGAAGGTGAAGCGGGATCGGAAATCCAGCAAGCTGGAACTCGTGCATACCGATGTGTGGGGTATGGCACCAGTCGAGTCCTTTTGAGGCTCGAAGTATTACGTCACCTTCATTGACGACTGTACCCATAAGGTATGAGTCTATTTTCTAAAGAGGAAAATCTGATGTATTCCAGACATTCAAAAGGTGGAAAGCGGAGGTGGAGCTCGAGGCTGGAACCAAGTTGAAGTGTCTGAAATCAGACAATGGGGGTGAGTATGACGTGGAGGAGTTCAGAGGTTACTGTTTGGCGAACGGTATTAAGCTGGAGCGATCGGTCCCTAAGGAGCCGAGGCAGAATGAAGACCAGACGACAGATGACAATGTCGAAGAAGTCACTCCTGTGTTGAGGCGGTCAACCAGGGAGAGGAGATCATTTGATCATTACACTCCTGCAATGTATCATTCATTGCTGACTGATGATGGTGAGCCAGAGATTTTCCGAGAGGCTATTGAGTCTCGTGAGCAGGAAAAGTGGGAGCTCGCTATGGAGGACGAAATGGCGTCCTTGTCAAAGAACAAGACTTGGGTCTTGTTAACTGCCGAAGGAACATCGGGCCTTCCTTAATTGGGTCTTCAGAGGTCGATGGGTCCAAGAGTTACAAGGTAAGATTTGTAGTCGAAGGATTCTTGCAGAATGGAACTGACTATTCCAAGGTACTCTCACCGGTCGACAATTTGGGTGATGGAGTAAAGTGGCTGCGGAGAATCTCCATCNTCCTTCTACAACATTTTCACTCTCAATAATTGCTTCAATTTCTTCACCTTTATCTGTCTCATCTCTCTCGAAATCCTTACCCTGAGACTCGTCAATCTGCATATCATCAGTCTCACCCAATTTACTATCATTTACCTGCTTGAAATCCACCTCATCACTCACATCCACATTCTTTTCCTCTTTCTCGGTCTTTCCCGCTTCATAGTTTTCGTCTGCCATAGACTCAGGCTTCTCAGAACCCAAATCATCTTCATCCATCCCTCACACAACTGAATGAATTGCTCTTTCCCTGATACACAAAACGAAGGATACAATTTCAATTAAGGTGCGTGAATACATAAAACAAAGCAGAATCTCCAAAATAAAAAAATCACATAATGTAGCCGTGAGGTATGGAAAGCATCGGTGGAAATAATTCCCCAAACTTATTGGGAAACCTAATTTCATTCACAAGGAAAATATGCAAAATAACAGTCACAATTCCATTAAAAGTTATAAAAAAGCATACGAGGCAGAGAAATACTCTCAAGAACCTGAATTCTCCGATAAGAACAAGGACCCTAACTCGCAGGCACAATGAAAACAGAGCACCATCCACGAAGATTAATAAGCGCGATGAAAAAATCAGGAAAATAAGAAACACAGAGCTGAATCCTAATTCTAAACCCTATAAAATACGACATAAGAAACAATCAAAACAAAATCCGAGCAACCTTCAAAGAACCGTAGTCAGTGAGGCTCCAACTTACACATACACGAAACCTGAAAACACTCTAGACAAGATATAACCCACCTTTGAAGCTTATCTCCAGCAGAGAAGGAGAAAGCCTACAGTCAGTTTTGATTGCTTTCACGGTGCCACCCAACAACCACGGCGTAGGGACCCCGTTCAAGTAGGCGGACTTCAAAGTGGAGTTTAAATCTTGTTAAATGCCATGTCGAGTTTGTAAGAGGGAAGAGTGACATGACAGCGGGGGAAATTTTGTAAAGACAGGATCAACGGCTCTAGTCGAGTTTTGGTTGAGTGCACGGACGAGATTGCGTAATTGCTGAATGTTCTATTACTGATCCGGATCGACGCTGACGAGGCACTAAAAAATATTTGGGCCTCTGTCCATTTTGCCCATATTGAAATAAACAGAATGTAGCGGCCTATAATCCGGCCCAATAGCCCAATAGAGTAGAAATATAAATGCAAGTTACGCCAATTCAGACACGAAACTCAGTTTTGTCTCTTCCTTTCACATTGGCCTGGCATAAACCCGCGCTTCCCAGTTTCCCCTACTGTCACTTGCCAAAACCCTAAATCACAAAATTTGGTAAATGTCCACACTAATCCGTTCATGTTCTCGACGTTTCTCTGCAATTTCGAAGACCTGCGGCCGGAGATTTCCTTCGCCCCTGGTTTCAGCTCCAAAAAAGGCTGTTTTTTCTTCATCAATTATCGGCGAACAGCCTTCGCCGCCCCCCGGTGGTCCCTCGCCTCATAAAGAATCGATTATATCTTCTTCATTTCTCGGTGAACAGCTTCCTCCGCCGCCAAATGTTCCACCGCCTCTGATTTCAGGTCAGGTGCCAGAGAAGAAATCGTGGAAATTTCTCAAGTATGGCATCGCTGCTGCACTGACTGGTGGTGTTTCTGCTGTTGGATATGCAACATATGGTATGCACTGTTTAAAGTGAATAAGTGGGTTTCCTTGTATGGTCTCTTATGGTAGTTTATGGTTTGAGGATTTGTGATATACTGGTCAGATTCTCTTTGCGGTTATGGGCAGTACCTTACTGAATTGAAGCAAAAATATTTGTTTTTTTTGCAGCGTACTCATTGGAAGAAATAGATCAGATGACCAAGGACCTTCGTGCATCTGCAAACTTCACCATTAGTGATGAAGCATTTTCTTTTGATGTGCGTTAGCATCACCTTTAAACTTAACTTTGATACGTATGTTAGTCATCCCTTTAGTATACTTTTTCTTATCCCATAATATGAATGTTTTTTTCTTCGTTCTGCCTCTTCTCTCTACCTATATATGCTATCAAAAAATTAAGGTGCAGAATCTTGTGAACTTAGTACAATAATTATCTTGAGCTGTTACAAAATTATTATCTCAAGTAGAGTGGTCTCTAAAATTTTAATTGCGCCTAATTTCTTATTGATATTTAGCATATTATTTTTCATTCATTGGTATGATTGAAAGTGGAAATTTAGCCTTTTTTCATTGCAGAAATTTATGGCTTATGCAACATTAGGTGCATTGACTGGTATAGTTGCTTCCTTTACACTTTTTGTGATTGTTAACTAAATGGGATTACTGTTCTTTGTATTCTTATTGATTATCTTGAATACAATTTGCAGTACCTGCTAAATCGGTTGAATTATATCTTGATTTGAGGAGATCAGCGGAAGAACATATACGTGTGAGTACTAACTATTGCATGTTAACTCAATTTTCATGTAGTTGATTTCTGCATTTTATTGTGGTCCTTTATTCATATAAGAATGTGTGCATTATCCATCCTTGCAGGGTTTTACTGAGCCAACATCAGATAAGCTTCTCCCTGATTTGCATCCCTTGGAACAACATGTATTTACCCTTGTTCTCGACCTGAATGAAACACTGATATTTTCTGATTGGAAGGTAGGCAGCAATCCTAGAGGAGTTAACATAATCCTACTCAGTTCTTATTCTAATGGACGCAACATTAATTACCTTATTCTTATCATGTATATTATGTAGCGGGAGAGAGGCTGGAGAACTTTCAAAAGGCCTGGTGTTGATGCTTTTCTTGAGCAATTAGCTCAATATTATGAAATTGTGATATATTCAGACCAATTAAATATGGCAAGTCCCCTATATCGCGTAGTACAGATAAAAGGTCTCTTGACTTTTTCCACGTATATATTTAGCATTCTCATTTTATTTTGATCTTACAAGTGTAGTTTGTTGATCCTGTTCTTGAAAAATTGGATCCAAAACACTGTATCCGTTATAGGCTTGCCCGGGGAGCTACAAGATACATTAATGGCAAGCATTACAGGGTATATTTTCTCGAGTTATTGTTTAGCCTATTAACGATGAATTTGTATCTAACCACATAATCTACTATGTTTCTTCATCTTTTCAAACTTATGTGTTTTGCAGGATCTTTCAATGTTAAACCGGGACCCAAAAAAAGTTTTATACATTAGTGGTAATGCTCTAGAAAGCAGCCTTCAACCTGAAAATTCCGTTCCAGTAAAGGCATGGAAAGGTGAAGCAGATGACACTGAGCTCTTGGATCTCATCCCATTCCTTGAATGTGAGCCCTGAAACTTGCTTAATCTCTATATTCAGCGGCCCAATAAACCTTTACTTGAATTACAACTTTGAACAATGTTGAACGCAGATGTCGCAAAACACCATCCTTCTGATATTCGGACCGTTTTAGCTTCATATCAAGGTCGAGATATACCAAAAGAGTTCATTGAGAGATCAAAAGAACATCAAAGGTTTATACTTATTATCAACTGCAAATGCAAATATACTTTCACAAGTGTTTTCATAATCATTTTCTCCTCTGTTGCAGACGGATGCAAGAACAAAGGCAGCAGCAAGGTCGTTTCTGGAAGCGCTAGTTACCCCAACCCCGCTTGAATCCACATTCTTTACAAGAATTAAGGTTTATTTATGTTTGTCCAAATTTTTTATCCATTGTAATAAAACTTTCCTATGATCGAGCAGGTCGAATACATGATTACACCACACCCATTGCTGATTGCTTCGAGCAGCGAAATTTGAACATTTTTTCCAGTTTTGATTTCAGCTTACATCGTCACAGAAGATAATTTCGTACTGCATTTCTTGAATGGTTGTAATTGGAAATTCCAGGATTATTAAGAATTGTTTTACAACTATCTGTTTTTATTGGGCTTATTAGGCCCATAGTAAAAATCGCCCAACTCTGCGTATGGATATTGGATAATAGAGAGCTGCTTGAAGATAGGATTTCTGGCTTAAGAAAGTGAGAACTTGGAGGATTGATCTATTATGGGTTCGATTCCGTCGCCGTCGGCCGTGCTGTTTTCGTTGAGCACTTCGTCGAATGTATCACCGAGGAGCCAGCTTTCATTTTCCTCTTTCAATTTCGGGAGACTGAAATCAACGCCGAGAATTTTGGCTCCTGCTCGAGTAGAAACAAATGTTGAATCTGCTTCTATTGAGGTATCCTGTCCGTATATCTACTTTTTTGTTTGATTTCTTTTGGGTGATTTTATATTGATTTGCTATACTGGGTTTGTGTTTGATTGTAGGGCGAGGA
This sequence comes from Utricularia reniformis, assembly GCA_009725065.1. Lineage (NCBI taxonomy): Eukaryota > Viridiplantae > Streptophyta > Magnoliopsida > Lamiales > Lentibulariaceae > Utricularia > Utricularia reniformis. The sequence continues at coordinate 1,242,491 of RWGZ01000936.1, forward strand.
GTCTTCTGTTTCGACGTTAAGTCTTTCTGCGGATTCTGATTTGGTAATTCCTCTTCTTTGCTGGTTATGCTTTAGTTCTAAGAATTATCTACTTTTTCGTTGAATATGGTGCAAAAATGATGATTTGGCTGTTAAAATTGGGACTTTCTTTGCTCTTACAAGATGATAGTGTATGATTTGAAGCATTTAGTTGTGTATCCCCTGAGTAGTATGTTTATTTTGGATATTTTTGGCTTCATATACACTTCAATGAATTAAATCTCTAGCTAGCTAGCACATTTATAGTACTAGTTGATCCTATCATTGTTCTTGAGCATCCAGCTAACACATTTAAAGTGAGTGGTATCAGTATAAACTACGACTCATCTAGGTTACATCTTGATTCTCAGGTTGCACCGAAGCAGAAGATTCGGATAAAGTTGAGATCATATTGGGTACCTTTAATTGAAGACTCATGCAAGCAGATAATGGATTCTGCGAGGAATACAAACGCCAAGATTATGGGGCCTGTTCCACTTCCAACAAAGAGAAGAATATACTGTGTTCTCAAATCTCCCCATGTTCACAAGGATGCAAGGTTCCATTTTGAAATACGAACTCATCAGCGGCTCATCGACATTCTCTACCCGACTGCTCAAACAATCGATTCCTTGATGCAACTCGATCTCCCTGCTGGCGTTGATGTTGAGGTCAAACTTTAGCTTTCTTTACTCCTTATATGCTGGATCAGCTACACTTCCATTTGTAGTTTTTGCTTGTTTTGAGTAAATTTCGGTGCATTCCCTGCATAATAAACTTGTGGGAAAACCAATCTTTCCCATTTAAAAGAAGTCAAGAAACCATCACCATCACCATCACAGAAATGTAAGAAAGCGCCCGGAGGCGCGAAAGTAAAGAATCGTGGACGTAAGTGTGAAAAGTATCAAATTTGTACCTTATTTGATTCTAGTCTTCTGACTTTCTCCGTTGCCTTCTTGTGCAGGTAGTCTTATTATCTGGCTGTTTAGACGGGGACACGTATATAGTAATTGGAGTGAGGAGTTGTAGCATAGCATAGAATAGTAAGCAATCTTGATTGAATTCCGTAATGGCGTACGTAAGCAAGAAGACCCAGTCTACGCGTTTGAATTGGCCGAGAAACACACTGATTTTCCCGGTATAAGTTGGGAATTTGATTTGTGCGTGGTGGGCGAATGGACCCCCACTCCTCGCAATACACACAGTTGGTCGCATCACTATCACACCCATAAGAAATCTGAGTGAAATTTCATGGGTTTTGGATATGGTTAGTTTGTCTCTCTAACCATGTCATTACTGACTCACTTTCCTTTCTCTATATATATTTGTGCTACTTTCTCTTCTTTTCTCAAACTGCGACTAGTTTCCTCTATACTTTGAAAGCTAGTTTCTCTCCATGGCTCTTTGTGCAAGAACAGAAGTTCCTCACCCAAATCCTAAGCTGCTTGATGATCTTATTTTTAATAGATTTTCGAATTACTGCAGGCCCAGTTTTCGTTCTTCAGTATCTTCTACAGAGAATGGAAAAGTTGATGAGTTATGGAGTTTGATGAGAGCTGAAGCAAGGTCTGATTCTGATACTGAACCATTATTATCTGGATATTACTTCACTTCAATTTTATCTCATGAATCTATGGAATCTTCTTTAGCAAGTTATCTTGCCATGAAACTCAGCAATTCTAGTTTACCTATTGAAAGCCTCTATGATTTACTGATAAATGTTATTGTTGAAAATCATGAGATTATGAACGCTGTTGTTGATGATTTAAAGATGGCTAAAGAAAGAGATCCTGCTTGCATCAGTTATGTTCATTGTTTCTTAAATTTCAAAGGATTTCTAGCTTGTCAAGCTTATAGAATTGCTAATCATTTATGGTACAACTCTAGAAAAGTTCTTGCTTTATTGATACAAAACAGAGCATCTGAAGTCTTTGCAGTAGATATTCATCCCGGTGCAAGAATAGGTAAAGGTATACTATTTGATCATGCTACTGGAGTCGTGATCGGAGAAACTGCAGTAATCGGAAATAACGTAGCGATTTTGCATAACGTTACTCTTGGTGGTACCGGAAAAGTAACAGGTGATCGACATCCTAAGATTGGGAACGATGTGCTTATTGGTGCAGGGACTTGTGTTCTTGGGAATATTAAGNATTTGTCCATGGGAATTCTAAAGCTTTTAGGTCTAAAAGGAAGAAGGTTTGCTCAAACTTACTCACCACCCACCTCGTATCTTTTGCTTTCATTTCCGAATTCATTGGCTAATAAAATCTTCATGTGATCGAACCCTTGTGCAAATAGTCGTGATTTGACAGTGATCAATGTTTTTTGGATTACAGACTGTTTTTTTGTAATGTGCTAGAGAGCCGTATGTGACTGAAGATGAACTGAAATTAATGTTGCGTGGAGCGGAGCTAAGTGGAGCAATCGAGGAAGAAGAACAGGTATTTTTGGAAGATGTTTATACCGTTTAATTCTACAAACTGCAAAGAAAGCTATCGTATTTTGATTATAGAGTTTGGCCGAAATTATGACGAGAGTATGCACAGATATAGCGTATAATGAGAGGAGACACAACGTAAAAGACTTGAAATTTAGGTTGGTTTATAAGAGGGAATGTTTACACGAGTAATGACGTGTTCAAGTCTTTTGCGGGTGGTCTTCTCCCTTTATACGTTATATCCTAGCACACTTCTCATATAAAATTGATCCGATTCTATAAATTTAATATATGCTTATTCATTTAAACCTGATGTTAGGTGCATTTTACAGGATATGATAGAAAATGTACTTGAGATAAAAGACACACATGTTAAGGAAGTGATGACGCCTCTTGTAGACGTCGTTGCAATAGATGCCAGTTTCACACTCATTGATTTTCATAATTCTTGGGTTGATCATCAGTATTCTAGGTGAAACTTGCTTGTTATTTATTCTTTTTATTGGTTTAAAATGATTCTATCAACTTCTTCATTTACTTCAAGAGTACCCGTATTCGAGGAACGTATTGATAATATTGTCGGAATTGCATATGCTATGGATCTTCTAGATTTTGTGCAGAAGGTAGTAGTAATCTTCTTTATTACGAGTAATGTAATCTTGGAGTATAACATTTCGTGTTTTGTTCTTAAGGGGGAACTCCTTGAAAGCTCGAAAGTCGGTGACATTGCTCATAAACCTGCATATTTCGTCCCCGGTACCTGCATTTTACTAAAAGCTAAACTCTCATTTGGGAAGGTAATTTGATCACAAGGGTGTTTTTTTATCCGAACGCAGATTCGATGTCGGTGTGGAATCTTTTACGAGAGTTTCGTATTCGAAAAGTACACATGGCTGTTGTCTTGAATGAATATGGTGGAACTGTTGGTGTAAGCTATACTTTCTCTCTGCTTTTTTTCTTTCTAAACCAAATCTGATATAGTGGCTCTATGCAACAGATTGTAACACTCGAGGACGTCGTAGAAGAAATCGTCGGTGAAATTTTCGACGAAAACGACTCAAAGGTTAGTCTCCTATACACATATAGAAACAAACATAAATAGTTTGTGTTTACTGTCTTGTAGGAAGAAATCCAGAAAAAAACAGGCTACGTAGTAATGCGAGCCGAGGGAATATACGATGTCGATGCCAACACGTCGATCGATCATCTCTCTACTGATCTCGACATTAAAATGCCGGAGGTATGTTTTATGATTAGGGTTTAGGGTCATCAAAATGCCAATCTTACTTTATGCAACAGGGACATCAATACGAGACAGTCTCTGGATTCGTTTGTAAAGCATTTGGTTACATTCCGAGAACGGGTGAGACGGTGAAGGTGGTTCTTGAAAGGGATAATCGAGAGAACCAAAGTGAATACAATGACGATGAAAACAGCAAGACTCGGGTATTCAAGCTTGAGATACTTGCTGGTAATGCAAGGAAAGTGAGTGCTGTTAGATTCGAAAGAATTGATAGCGGAGATACTGCGTTGACGAAGGAGGTAACCCGATTTATACCCAAAATCATGAAGAGGAAAGCAGCTAACAGCAGCGGCAGAGGGAGCAACGACGATGAGGTGAGAGAACGTGACAATCTCGAGTTTGAAGAGGAGATTGCAAAGGATGATGTACAAGAGGAAAATGTGGATTCACCAACTGAAATTTAGTTCAATTTGATATTTGTATACCCACAAAACTTCATTATCTTTTGTTGATTTGATAATTTGTGTTATCATAATGTGTTTTTGAGAAAATTAGATTTTCATATTTTGTAATATTTGTTCAAATCACTTCTCAAACTTTAATATTTAAGGTAAAGTTGATGTCTAATGTTTTTAATTTCATCAAATTATGAATTTAAAGCAATGTTTTTATACTGGTATACCATCTCGTACGTTAAATTTCGTTCGATAACGGTATTTTTTTTTGTACCGCCCGATATCGGGTATTAGGGTCAATTTCCGGGTTTTTTCTGGTTTGATTCTATAAACTAATTACATATTAATTTTTTAAAAAATAAAATAAAATGTAATTTGGTATCATCCGGTATAACGATTGTACCACTCCAGATCGGTACGTGATTCCGGATAGGTAATTGACAAATTCATACTCTCTTTTTTAATTATAAGTAATTGTTTTAATAAATAATGTGAAATTTGTCTAATGAAGTAAGATTACTAGATTTATTTTGGGCCGAGAAGTAGACATTTCTTCTTAGTCGGCCCAACAATCAACAATCAACAATTTCTAGGGTTCAAATGTCTTAACCTGGAAGAAAAATTTGCCTCTCTTGCCGCCCTACGCATTTATAAATGCTCTCCGAATCGCAGGCGGCGAGGCTATTCTTTCATAAGGTAAAGTGAATCTGTGAGAGTTATAATGATGCGAGGTTAGAAACAAGATGGATGGAATCGAGGAAATGATGATTTTCAATTTTCAGAGGCTTATTGTTGAATTTGCTCTGCTGAAATATTTGCACGTCAGTCTGATCCAAGATTCCATTCTTTTTGTTCACCTCGCCGATTTCGTCTCCATTTTTAAAGAAGAAAAGAATGAAGATTTTGTGACGATCCTCTCCGGTTCGTTACAGATCTACAGATTGATTTAAAATGATTTGATAGTAACCCTAAATTACAGCATCCCATTGTGGACGATTACTCAGCGGGTGAATTGGAAATCTAAAATTTTAAGTGTTCTGGTGGTTCAAACTACAAAGTAGCAATATTCGACTAATCACTTTTACCCAGATGATAAAATTCGTTTTCCTCCGTCTGTTGATGATTTGCCTTCTCCTAATACAAAGATTCAGTATTTATTCTTGCAACTTTTGGGTATTTGTCTAATTCGAACAAAACATGACATGTACGGAATGCGCAAATAGTGAATGTTGGATATGAACAAATTTGGTTCTAAAGTTTATTAATTTTGGTAAATCTAACCTAAAGTTTTTGAATTACAAAACTAATCTTTAAACAGTGAAATTTTAGTAAAATTAGTCTCATATTTCCTAAATTTTGGTAAATTTAGTATTTGACGTGTATTACATTAAAGGCATCGTGCAAATTTGATTCTCGTAGTTTTATATTTTGGTCATTTTGGTTCACCTATTTTGATAATTGTGGCAGATTAAATCCCCTAACTTTATTTGTGGTAAAATTAGTCCTCCTACTTTGTTATATTTGGTAAATTAGATCATTCAAGTTTTATGTTTTTCATTTTTATATAATATGGAGACTAATTTTGTCGCTACGATCAAATTACATAGATCGATTTTGTTCGATTTCATTTGGAGAGCTAAATATGAAATTTGAGAACCGATTTTACCAAATGTTCCAAAATAGGAGGATCGATTTTGTCAAATGTTCAAAATTGAAGAACTGAAAATGCTAAAATAAACTTGGAGGACTAAATTTGTCAAAATGATCAAATTACGAGGACTAAATATATCATTTTCTCGTACATTAAATTTTGAGAATTAATTTTAATACAAAAGAATCAAATTTGGAAACTTTAGGGTTATTTTTACCAAAACATTAAAATATTTGCCAAACTGATACAATGTTTGGGATGGGGATTAAATACGCTATTTTCTCGATATCGAATACAATGAGAGTAAATAGATCATCAAAGGTAACAAAATCCATAACTGGATGCACAGCTGATGAAAATTGTACATGAGGATTTTTACTTGTCCTTGTTCTGAATGCTGGAGAGCCTAATGATACAATGAATCCTCTTGCTTCACTAAAATACAGAGACCTAAAGAGCATTAGATCAGTTTCTAAGGCTCCATAACTAATCTTCCAACTGTTTGTATTTGTGGGCATTGATTGGAAGGCAGCACAGAAGGCTTCTGAAATCCATGATCATCTAACGTGCTTTCTCGTATTCCATACGTCTTCAATCCCCCATAGCAAGCAGAATCTTGTGTAATATGAACACTAGCCATATTCGAGTTCTGATTCGAATCACCTTCCAAAGCGTGTTCATTAGTTCTAATACCAACACCGAGATCGAGGCTTATGGGAGTCCCATCTTGTGTCCTGATCTTAGAAACTCCACCATATGATGATGTTGCTGTTCCCTGGAAGTCATTGTTGTTGCTTTTAGCTGTTGGTACATCATGATTGTGCTTACCTTCATAAGTTGTTATCACTGCTTTTGGATCATGAGATGCTCTCTCTACATGCTTTCTCACAGGACAACCCGAATTCGTGCACTTGTAATAGCTCCTGTATCGCAAAACGAAAGAGGGTATTTTGAACTAGTTCTAGCATACAAGGAAATGTTGAATTTTGATACCTAGGATTCGGATTTCCTCGGACGACTTTCTGGCCGTACTTTCGCCAACGGTATCCATCGTCTAATATGTCGACTTCACTTACGGTTTGAACAACAACTCGTGGTTCACGAATCGGTTTAACGACTGGAGTAACTTCCATACAGTCCTCCAATTTCCTGGTTTTCCACATATAAGATGCAATTGGAGGATTTACATATTCAGTGCATCGGAATACCTTCGTTTTAAAGATAGATCATCGTCATCGACATCCTCATTGCTACCGGGAATCTGTGATCTGGAGCTATCGATGCCTTGATCATTTGCTTGCTGAGAAGACAAGACAGTAGAGGGATTCTGCTCCAGATTAGTGTTGTTCAATTTATCTGCATTGAAGAACCAGATAAATGAATTAAGATGAGTTCAGTTTTCATGCTGTGTAATATTTGAAAGTACCCTCATGAGCAGGAAGCAAGAATTCCTTGTTCAATTTATCTTCGTGAGCAGGCAAAACGACGTTACGACGTGAAGCTTGAGGTTTCGGATGACTATGTGAACCTTTGTACACAATATCTGTAATCTGACCACTTGGAGATTNTGTTGGGTTTCTATTGATTTTCTGGGTGAGTTGTTGTTGTGGTTCTGTTTTCGTTCGTCGGATTTAACTTTACCCAGGATTGATCTGTTAGACCCACCATTTTGATTGATCACAGATTGGTATTTTCGATTTTGTATCAGTCGCCTTTGATCTGCCTCTTATGTTGTCATCTTGGTTCTGTAATTCAATCCATGATGGCATTTTGCTTGATTGTTGGATTTCGTTTGATTCCATTTTTAAAACGTATTATCAAACTTTGTTTTTTATTTGATTCTTCTACAGTTCTTATTTATTGACACGGTCGTTGTTTCATTTGATTAAATGTAGTCCAGTTGAAGTTTAGATAGCTCTGTAACATTATAGAAAAAATGGAGATGGATCAAGGGAAGCTTTTTATTGGTGGGATTTCATGGGACACTAATGAGGATCGTCTAAAAGAGTATTTTGGAGCATATGGAGAAGTCATAGAAGCTGTTATAATGAGGGATCGTACTACAGGCCGTGCTCGAGGCTTCGGTTTCATTGTCTTTGCTGATCCTGTTGTTGCTGAACAAGTAGTGAAGGAGAAGCACATGATCGATGGACGAACTGTATGTTTCTCGTCTTGATAATCGAAAAATGTCGTCTTTGGATGCATTTATCAGCATGGTTATTCGGGAACAATGCACATTTGTATTAACTCATTTTTCCGTTCTTCTTCTAGGTGGAAGCCAAGAAAGCTTTTCCGAGGGATGATCAGCACCTGATAAATCGAATCGGTGGCAGCATTCAAGGATCACCGGGATCAGGACGAACGAAAAAGATTTTCGTAGGAGGATTACCATCTACAGTCACTGAAAATGACTTCAAAAACTACTTCAAACAGTTCGGTACCATAACCGATGTTGTCGTTATGTATGATCATAACACACAAAGGCCTAGAGGTTTCGGTTTTATAACTTATGATTCAGAGGATGCTGTGGATAGAGTCTTACACAAGACATTTCATGAGCTAAATAGCAAAATGGTCGAGGTAAAAAGAGCCGTACCTAAAGAATTATCTCCCGGTCCAAGCCGAACCCCTCTTCTTGGTTACAACTATGGTTTAAGCAGAACAAGCAACTTCTTAAGTAACTATCCTCAGGGGTATGATCTTGGCTCTGTTGGAGGATATGGAGTTAGAATGGATAGTCGATACAGTCCTTTATCGAGTTCCCGTACCGGTTTTTCACCTTTCGGTTCTCCAAGTTTCGGGATGGGTGTGAATATGGACCAAAGATTGAATGTTGGCTTTGGAGGGAGTTCAAACTTTAGCAACAATCTCGGTTTTAGCCGTGTTATGAATCCTTATATCGGGAACAACCAAAGCCGTCATATTACTCCTATTGGTTACAATACAAGTAGCATAAGGAATACTTCTTCTATCAATGCATCACCAAGAAACTTATGGGGAAATAATGGTCTCAGCACTTCACCAAATAATTCGTATCTTGGTTCGGGAAGAGGAGGTTTCGGTGTCTTTGGAATCGGAACAAACTGGGGCACTTCTCCGATTGCTCCTTCCCTCGGAGTAAATTCTTCAGGTTTCAATGTGGGAAATGCAACTTTTGGCAGTGGAGAAAACAGTTATGCTTTCGGAGAAGCGGGATTTGGAAGGAACAATGGAAATGTTTTAGCTACATCATCTTCATTTGTTAATATAAATAGAGATTATGAGGCACCATCACCATATTCGGATTTTCACCAGATCGGCTCTGTTTATGGGGATCGAACTTGGCAATCTACACCTAATCCGCTTGGTAGCTCTGCTTCCTTTGTTGGTTATGGACTTGGTAATTCTGAAAATGCTACTTCTAAGGAGTCAGACGATTACAGTGTTCCAAATAGACAATCCAGTAGAGGTAATCACATCATCCCCCCCTTATAACTAGTTCCATTACACTCATTTTATTCGATTGACTTTCAATACGCATAGAACAAGCCCTTTTGAAATACAAGCTTAATGACAGAAGCTACAAGCTAACACAAACACCAAAATTTACATCTTACTAAATAAAGTTGCTGGTTTATCTTCAGGATTAGCTGCATAGGTAGCATAGAACTTGGCAAAACGTTTGGATTTTGAAGGGAATCTGTATCTCAGATCATGGATCCATTATCAGTCGAAGACGTGAGGTTTGATGTTTAGTTTTCTTACACAAGGTGGTTGTGGTGTTGAAGAGAAACACATTTTTGCATTCTTTGTTTTGGTTGTTAGAATCGTTTGTATTTTGTTTGTTTTTGAATTTTATATTTGCTGAGAGTTGCGTTATGTATTGTTGATGCTTGAAATACAAAAGGGATTGATTGTGTTCTTTCCCTTTGAATAAAAACGCGAGAGGAGGAAGAGATACTTATTTATTCAGGCAACACTTTGTTATTGTATTGACTTAGACATAAAATCATCTCTTCTTTTCTTTTATTTTGTTCTATTTTTATGTGAGGATCAATAGGAGAGAATGAGTTCATATTCGTCGACTAATTACGTTTGTTTATAGAATTCGATCAATTCGTAAGCATACAAAGTTCGATTCCTTCATGTTTGTCCTAATTAAAATATGAATATTGTTTGAATAAGAATTTCAATGAATACTTACATGTTTGCAAACATTCGAATATTTGTCTTTTTTTATACTATTTAAGTATCAACACGAACAAACAGATTCGAATACGAACTCGTGTAAAATATGAACGGATCAAAACACAAATAAATCCGAACACAAACATGAACAATTTTTTTTAAATATAAACAATGTTCGAACATGCTTTTCATTCAAACTATAATATATAGCATAATTAGTCTATAAAGTTTTCAATTTTGAAAATTGAAATGATCAAATTTCGATCATTGATTTTGCCACATTGAGGATCTGATTTGTTAAATATTGTAAATATTGAGGACTAAATTTGTAAAAACTATGAAATTGTATGATTAAATATGCATTACTAATTTTGATTACCAAATTTGATAAAACTATAAAGATTTGGGAATATATATATGTATATTTCATTCGAATTACAATCATTTAATTATATTGATTTAATTTAATTTATTTAAAAATTATAATCAAAACTGATTTTTGAGAGAGATGAGTATACTAATGGCTAATTTAACTTTAATGGAATATTTATTTTTACAGGTTTGTTTTGACAAGTGGAGGAGGTTCTTTTCTTTGAGAAGGCGAGACCAGAATCCGCGTAGATGGGCCCCATTTTTGTTAGAATCAATGTGGGCCGGACGATTTTGATAGTGATTAAGGACGGACAGCATTATATCACGTGGCCCATGTGTCCGCACGTCCACTTCCCTTTATTTTATTTTTTAGGACGNCAATTTTGTCAGGAGTTCATAGTTTAGTTGTTTGCTTCTTAAAGAGACTTCGTGGTAAAGATGATGGTTAGTGAGATTTTGTCCATTGCTGTAAATAACATCGTGTTATTGGCTTTACTTTCTATTTTACTTGTATTTTTTTCTCTTTTCAGTTATCAATTCAGGAGTTGCTGGTTGTTGCACAGGCATTGCTCTTAGTTTTCCAGGTTAACTGTGACATTTTCATCTTTGAGATATTGTAACTATGGATATGATGTTTTCGCATGAGAAAATGACATCTTCCATGACATATTTATTTCCCGAAACTTTAAAGTTTTGGTAAATTTTGTCATTCAACCTTGCAACTTTTGGTAAATCAAATCCCCAAAGTGGCAAAATCATTTCCCTAAATTTGATTTCGGCCGAAGATCTCATTTGCCAAAATTTAAAACTTTGGGGATCAAATATGTAAACAGACCAAATGTTGGACTAGTTTAGCCAAAACTTAGAAAATATAGGATCGGTTTGGCTATCTTGATACTTTGGGAATCAAAATTACCACAATCATGACACTTTGGAGAAAAACATGAAACTATGGGGACCAAATTTGCATCTAGCTCATTTTGAATTGTTGAAATTGTATGAGTAGTTCATTTTACTGGATGGTATTACTCCTTTTCAGGAACACCACAAGCTTTGGTTCAAGGTTGTCTCACGTTTGGGGCATTCTCATTCATTATCGATGGACTAAACAAGCGGCAAACAGCTCTAGCCCAGCCGCTCTCCCTCCGAGTTGACCGACGGCATTACGGAGTGATTCCTCCGCTAGCACTACCACTTCCAAGTGAGCTGAAGGAGAATTTCGCAGCATTTTTTTCAGGTCTTAAGCAGAATTAGATTCTAAGGCAGTGAAGTCTCTCAATGCATTTTTTCCTTAGTTCTGTAAAGATTTGTACTCTTGAGAATCCATGTTTCAGGGTCCAGATTTCATCATAAAATGGCTGCCTCATTTTATTATTAAAAAATTGACAGAGAAGCTGCAGATAAAGAGGAAAGCAAGCTTGAATTACTATTTGTCCCTCGTTACACCTAAAATATTTACATTGTTCAAAAAGCACTCAGCAGATTGGCATCTCAGAACAGAGTTCTCCATCTGATGCAACATACAAGCTAGAATTTGACTGATACAGAAATATCAAACCACCTTGTTGTAATGCAAAAGGTCATCAATGGAGGTGATCAAAAGGAAACAGTGAAATCTTCTTTACTAAGATCATAGACAGACCTGCAATATGTGGTAAGAAGTACTCAGTTTCTTTACTTATTTGCTAACAATGGCATATGTTCAATTTGCAGAAGGTATCTCACCTACTACAGTCAGTGTTCATCATGGCTTGTTGCAAAAATGATTCTTTGACAACATGTCCGGAATCCCTAATGCTGAGACGCTTTCACACCCGAGCAACTCCTTTAATTTTGCGTCACATGAGATTGCGGTTGGGTTCAAAGGATCCTAGGAGCAGAAGTCACAATAACTGGGATGAGGGTAAACAGTAATTTGAAAATCTTTTAGTTTTAAGCATACCTCGAGTTGGTTAACCTTTAAATACTCCCATATTTGTCTTAAAACTTCTGCTTGTGACATCTCCCTCTCTTCACATCCCAGGAAACCAGCTAGAGCTTCAGAGATTATGACGATTGGAACAGGTTCATCACCTTTAGTGCCTGATTCGGATATCACTAACTTTTGTTTCTTAGCATTCTCAGCAGTTGGATCTGCATACAAGAGAAAATTCAGCAGACTTTAGAGGCCAGTGGATAGCAATATACACAACCAATCAATAAGGATCTCAAATTCATACTGGAAGATTCAAGTGGAAGGATATGTTTTGCTAGCAACTTATTCATCTTGAACATATCGGTACAGTCCGTTTCAAACACCAACCGGAGCTCATCATTGCAGATTATCTTCCTTTTGTTACTAGGATCTTGAAGATTGTTTTTCCTTATATATGCCCATAACTGTCTAACAATCTGCACATCACAATTGTTTTACAGGTAATAATATGATCAAAGCATAAGGTTGAAACTTGAAACAAGAAGTTTGCTCTCAAAAACCTCAGTCCTCGGCAATGTTGGTTGTCCTACAATGGTTTGAAGCTCCGGGGAAACACTACAAGGTTTGTTTAATCCTCCTGGACCACCTCTTTTTCTCTTTACAATTGGAGCACTGTCAACAGAAAGATTAATAACAGCAAGTAGGCTTCTTTTCCTCTATTTATCACTTCTTTAAAATAATGGAAACATATGTAAAAGCTCCAAGTTTTCACACCTTTCTTTAGCAGGTCTGCTTGCTGGAGTCTCAGGCGGATTATTTACCGTCACAACCGGGGGCGCTGGGGGAGACTTAGCTAACTGTGGCTGAGGCATCGTGGACGGGAATGCATAACCTTCTGCTGAATGGAGTCCCGAAAAAGTCTGAACTGAGAGTTGCGGCGGAATTGGGCGAAAATTAGGGGTTCGATTTGGGATGAAACGACCTTGCTGGTGATATTGGGGAATGTAGCTCATTGGCTGGGAGAGGAAGCGGAGGAAATGCTCGATTCTAGCGCGAATGAAGTCGTGCTTGGTACTCAAATCGACGCCTAATTTATCCTCCAACAGGTGAACGATTCCATTGAAGGAGGTGAAAACGCTGGAGTCACGGAAAAGAGAATCGAGCACCTCCGCTATCTGGTGCTCCGTCACGGCGGTACCTACCTGCTGCGGCGGTGCTACTCCGTCATTCATGGAATTTACCGATTTACTATTCTCACTGCCGACGCTGTTAATTCTTAGAAAAGTAACTAAATTTAATATCTACCAGTCCACCCTTTCGTTCTCTCTGTCCTTGTCGTATCCAACATTGAAAATACTGTAATACCCTTTTATATTTTATTTTATTTTATTTATTAATACTCTACAAAAATTTTGATGAGAAATTGGGAAATTAATCAGATGATTAGGGTTTATGTTCTTTCATTTTGAGATTCACTTCAGACTGTGAGAATTAGAAATTTGGGCAGGGAATTTCGATCGAAGAATGGCATCTCCAGAAGACGAAGAACAAGAAATCGTTTCCGAATCAGTATCGGAGTATGAATTCCTGAATAGTATGAATCCCGAATCAGTGCGACAAGCGGAAGCTTGAGGTGTTGGTGTTCTCTGTTGATGGCAAGTGGTTGAAGCTTCTAAGTTCTAAAGCCATGGAGTCGGTTTCAGTAGGTCGCCAGAACAATTCAGGTATCGGCGAATTTTTTACATTCTTGAAATGGAACACTCAAAGATCAGAGAAAACTTCGTGGGATCATCATCTTGCTGATATTTTCAGGTTATTATGTATTTTTTAGGGTTTGGTATATCTATGCGCTGATTTTCATTCTTTTTTGTACTTTTTATTACGTTGTAGCATGTTGGAAAAAGTCCTTCTGAGGATGATCTGCAACTCCACTTAACTTTAACTAAAGAAGCTCTTAAAAGAGATGGACCATTAGCAAACTTCAAGGTATGTGGTTCTGTATTTATTGATACATAAATTGACTTGATTACCAGAAGAAGACTAAGTCAAGCAAGTTACATGTGACAAGGAAATTAGATGGGGTTTTTTCAAAAGTAATTTTATTTTTAAAATCATTCCTCAAAACTAAGTTCATTTTAAAACATCTTTCAAAACTATATTTTTAAATTTTTTAAATAATAACAAATCATTTTTTATAATTACTCAAAATTATGGGTTCTTTTTTATATTTTTAAAAACTATGTAATTAACCCTATCACTTAGGACCAATGTTTTCGGGTTATATTTGAAATTTTAAAAACATTAAAAAAATATAAGTTTGAGTGAAATAAATGGTAAACTGTTGATACGATGAAAACCGAGCTTAATCGGTGTTTCGATCGATATCGCATGGTACCGGATTTCCAGGTCGATCTGGAAAAATAATTTAATTTTTATTTTTTATACTTGTTATGGTCCCCTTTTAGGGGGTACCGACAGTCGTCCGGTTCGTTCAATCAACGAACTCGGTTCTGATTTATAAAAAATGTGGAGAGCGATTAAAAACTAAAATCAAAGTAACAACACAGCATATATAGTGGAAACCCCGTAAAATGGGGTGAAAACCACTCGACCAAGAGCCGATTGTGCTCTTGATCTGCTCACTAATAAAAATAAGAGAAGTTTACACACACAGGCTAATGAAAATGACTGAGTCTAGAAAGCAGTAAGAATCTGGGCAGCGTAACGGCCTGTTCTTCTGCATCCAAAGGGTCCTGTCTTTTCCTTCGTCTTGCCCTGTATTTATAGAGTTGCCGGCGAGTGTAATCCACGTCCTGTAACCGCCTCTGACAAGTTTGTTAGAGGTTGTTATCGCAGGATGTAAAACGAGGCTGGGACCGATGCGTGGTCTGCGTGATCGGGCCCGAAGCATGATAAACGTGACAGGGCCCGAAGCGTGGAACGCGTGAGCCTGTAACTGTTTTGTAACCGTTCGGACCGAACCGCGGAGCCAGCTGGCAGANGTTTGGATTTTGGGTTTCGGTGTTTGCTTTTCGAGTTTTGTGGCTAAATTTTTGTTCGTTTGGCTTGAAAAGGGTTGAATTGGGAAATTTTGTTATTCATACTTGGAATGACGATGAAATTGTTCATTGGGCATTTGTCTTGTTGTTAGGGCAAGATTTTTCATCTTCCATTGAACCTTTATTTGTGTGCAGATTTTAATTTGTCTATGGCAGCGGCAGAAAACGAAAGCCCTTTTCTAGGCGAAGCGACTTGTAGAACATTACTGCAACAATTGCAGGTAAATAGTTAATTCTATTCTGATAATACAGCAATGGAATTTGCAGATTTTGATAACAAATCTGATCTATTTTTATGCAGCAAATTTGGGATGAAGTTGGAGAAAGTGATGATGAACGGGACAAAATGCTTCTTCAGTTAGAACAGGAGTGTTTGGATGTGTATAAGAGAAAGGTTGATTTGGCTGTGAAATCCAGAGCCCACCTTCTCCAAACACTAGCTGATGCCAGAGTTGAACTCACTAATCTCCTCTCTGCTCTTGGAGAAAAAACTTATGGTGGAATTGTAAGTAAATATTCTCACAGATTGTTTTTTGTGAAATTGATTTGTCATACTGCACTAGAAACAAAAAGAATTTGGGGCATTTTATATAAGAAAATGTACGAGGTTTTGATATTCTTTTACAGCCTGAGAAGACAACAGGAACAATTAAGGAACAGCTTGAAGCTATAGCTCCAGCACTTGAAAAGCTGTGGAAGCAAAGGGATGAAAGGGTGAATGAGTTTTCAAGTGTTCAATCTCAAATACAGAAGATAAGTGCTGAGATATTAGGAACAAGTGATATTGTTGTGAGTCCAAAAGTCGATGAATCTGATCTATCTCTTAAGAAATTAGATGAATTTCATGCTCAGCTCCAAGACCTTCATAAGGAAAAGGTAATTAAGTACCTTATTGTATTCAGTTTCTGGAATTCGAGGCTTATAATTGCATGTTTTGATATCCCAGAGTGAAAGATTGCACAAAGTTCTTGAATTTGTCAGCACAGTTCATGATCTTTGCACTGTACTTGCCTTGGATTTCATTACAATAATCACTGAAGTACATGCAACTCTCAATGAATCCACTACTGTACAGTCGAAAAGCATAAGCAACGAGACGTTATCGAGGTTAGCTAAGACAGTTATGAGTTTAATGGAAGAGAAGAAGCAGAGATTAATAAAGGTAATCTCTTCCTTGGAATGCTTATCTTTTCATTCTCTTCTTGTAATGTATATAATTTTTACCTGCCTAACTGCACAGCTTCAAGACTTAGCCACTCAGCTGGTTGATCTCTGGAATTTGATGGACACTTCCCGGGAAGAACGCAGCCTCTTCGACCATGTAACTTGTAACATCTCGGCTTCGGTTCACGAGGTTACTCTTCCTGGTGCTCTAGCTTTAGAACTCATTGAACAGGTAACATAATTACACTACACTTGTACCTGATTCAATCATTTCATCGAATTTTTTTCGTATTTTTTGAAGGCTGAAGTGGAAGTTGATAGACTTGATCAGCTCAAAGCCAGCAGAATGAAAGAAATAGCTTTCAAAAGACAAACTGAACTTGAGCAGATATATGCTCATGCACATATAGAGATTGATACCGATGCAGCTCGGGAACAAATTTTATCACTTATCGATTCCGGTAGTGTCGAACCAACGGAACTTTTAGCTGATATGGATAATCAGATATCAAATGCAAAAGAAGAAGCTCTCAGTAGGAAAGATATATTGGATAAAGTTGAGAAATGGATGTCTGCTTGTGAAGAAGAAAGTTGGCTTGAAGATTACAATCAAGTAACTCATCAATCATTTGTAGTTCTAGAATACCAAAATAGTGAAGTTTCATTGAAAATTTGTTCAACAGGATGAGAATAGATATAATGCTAGCAGGGGAGCACATTTGAATCTGAAGAGAGCTGAAAAGGCCAGAGTTCTGGTTAGCAAAATTCCAGGTACCTCTCATGTGTCTTGATCTTGCAAATTTTAGCTACTTGTGACTTGATCTTCGTATGGGCAGCTCTAGTCGAGGGGTTAGTCGTGAAAACTAGTGCTTGGGAGCAAGAACGAGGGCTCGCATTTATCTACGATGGAGTCCCTCTCCTTGCCATGCTAGATGAATATACACTGCTAAGACAAGATAGACAAGAGGAGAAGAAGAGAATGAGGGTGATTCTTCTTTGTTCCATTTGCAGAATATCTTGCTTCTTCTTTGTGTTGACCAAATACTGTAATTTTAGGATCAGAAGAAGTTCCATGAACAGATGAGCAAAGATCAAGAAACCACATTTGGCTCTACTTCAAGCCCAAGACAGTTTACTGCAAAGAAAGTAATAGGACAACGAACCAATGGCACAACCACCAACGGTAGCTCAATCCGACGTCACTCCATTCAGAATGGTTCGAAATCCATAAACCGGGATGGGAGGAGAGACAGTCGACCAATCGCTCCGGTGAACTACGTAGCCATATCAAAAGAGGATGCCTCTTCTCACACTTCTGGTACCAATCCTCTTCCAAGCACACCATAAGTCCCACTATTCCATTCCATGATAAGCAAATGACTACTACCCTCTAGATATCTGTATCTCTTGTGTCTAAGTAGCTCTTAACCATAGGACTTTTTGTGTGTGATTGTATGATATTCTTCATCAGTTTCCAAAATTTCCCTTCTGGTTTCACCCTCTACCTGCTCTCTTTTTGCTCAACAAGAAGTCATTAAATATGCTCACAGTCACAGATATTGCATGTACAGAAGCAGAATATAAAGCACAATTCACCATTCTGAAGCTCATTTTTGCACCAGTGGATACTTTTTGCATCATACATAGAGCAGGAGAAACCAAAACAAGGAAAGGCACACTAGAGTATGTAAATGCAATTATTATTGACAAAAGCGTAGAAATGAGTTGCAATAACACTTAAACAATAAAATAATGAGCACTTTGGCATGAGATATGATAGTTATTTACAAATTCGAAGGATGATATAGACATACGAACATCGACTTGTTTCAGAATGATCCGAATGTGTTCTCCCCACTGTAAGTCATGTACAAGAATCCATCCTCATCTTTGTTTTCCTCATAAATTGCAGACATCATTGCAGCTGCAAATTTAAAGAAGATGAAACAACTTCTTCATTCATTCAGTGTTTAAAATTCGTTGATTGATTATTTGTTTACCAGTAGGAGGGAGGACATTCTTGACAAAGATGAATATGGCTTTCTCAGCGCTAAGCTTAATTCTTTTTCGGACAACATACACAAATTGTCCAACCGTTAGATCAGCAGGAACCAGATATCTGCATATTTGATAGGCCATTCATTAGTATATCAAAAGAAAAGTGGATCGAAGTTGTTCGGTGTATCAAAATCGAAACTACTTTTTCTTATCGATGTCGGGTATGTCACTTCTTTCAGATTTCTCCACAATAACCTGAGATATACAGAAAAGGTACATCCATTTAGACACTTAACAGGGACACAAAAATACTGCATATATTATATGAAGAAACCGTTTTGTACTTATCAATTACCGGGATTCTGTCAGGATACTTCTCCCGGATACGAACAGCTTCAGCCTGGCGCCTCTCTATAACAAGGAAAATCAGTATTACAACATGAACGATTCCCACTGGAAACAAGAATGAAAAAACCAATACAAAAGATGAAGTAAAATAGAACAAACAGACAAAGCACAGATGTCCACTAAATCATCGTGTGAAAAACGGACCAAGGGGGCAATTCAGTTACACCACAAAGTTAATCATCACCAGAAAACCAAGCGTAAAAAAATAAAGCAAACGGATGAAAGATTAAATTTCAACAGAAAATTTCAGCGTAATCAACAGAATCTAAACAGACACCAACTAAGACTAAAATTGATCACATAATAACTCAATCCCAAGATCCACTACCGAACGATGAACCAACACAAATCCCCCCAATCAAAAAATCAGATTCCATCAAAAAATTAAAAATTGGGCCTGCTGCTCGTCGTACCAAGCGGGTGTTCCAGTTTGAATGAGCTTTTAGCCATAACCCCCTTTTCCAAACTAATGAAAGAGAAAACAAAGATCAAGCCTGAAAGGTAACCAATAAATCCATAAGAAAAAAGAAGATAAATCTCAAAATCGAGGGTTTACCACTAGAAGAAGCAAGCAATCCCTTCAAATTTGAACCGGCTAAGAATCTCTTCTGTGATGCACGCAATCATCCATTCTAGAAATTGCCCTTCTTATTCGAAACACCAAAAATAAAAGAATATTCAATATTCTACCTCTTATGGGCCGGACACATATTTGGGCATTATAT
>RWGZ01000936.1:1262363-1277467 GCA_009725065.1 Utricularia reniformis
AAAAAATAGGGTTTGCTGCTCGTCGTACCAAGAGGGTGTTCTGCTTTGAAGGAGCTTTTAGCCATGACTCCCTTTTCTGAAAGGATAAGAGAGAAGAAAAGTAAGCCCTCAAAGGAATCCAATAAAGCTATGAGAAAAGAACAAGCACAAATAAGTCAAACCGCAAGAAGAGAGAAAGGATCGAGGGTTTACCCAGTAGATGGAGCAAACAAGCACTTCAATTTGGAACCTGCTTCGAATCTGTTGATGCACGCAATCCAGATTTTGTTGCCCTTCTTATTGCAAAACAATGAAGTAATTTTAATATTCTACCTATTACGGGCCTTACATCAAGCCCAATATTAATGACTTCTTCTGCCATTAATAGTTTATTAAACAGGGAGAGAATTTCTAAAATTCAACCATTCAATTTTCAAATTATCAAAGTCAATATCTTTTTAAAACCATTCCACAATTAAGTATATTTTATTATTTTATTAATATATATATTAATTATTTATATTTTAAATTTATTATTAAAAAATAAAAATATCTAAGGAGTTAATTGTAATTTTTCAAAATATTATAAAAATAAACTTATTTTGTATCACAAATATAGGTATGGATTCGATTGAAATGACCCGATTATGTGATCTTGAGTCAGGTTAATTGAATTCGGGTTTTGTACGAGTTCAAATTAAAATGAATATTGGGTTGTTTGGTTTAATTTTTCAAAATCACAGTGAAGTGCGGTGATCGTACCGTGCGTTAAGATGACTGTGATAATTATAATCGGGGTTTAGAAAATTGTTTGCAAAAACTAGGGTGATTGTATCGTGATTTTAATAAAATGTCTATTTTAACATTTATATTAATATATTTATTATATATGAATATATGCCAAATAAAAAGCAATCGAACTCTGAAATTTTCAACAAAAACAAACAATCGGAAGAACAACCGAAAAGAAAAAATTGGAAGAAAAACCGAAAAGAAATCCATACAATCGAATACGTATCTTGCAAGAAGAAACCTAAAAATACAAAACCACAACTTTGGTTTGATTTTAAATTAATTAATTGAACATTGAAGGGTAATTTTGGAATTTACCAAATCACAGTGGGTTGGCTATACGTATCAAGGTTTGACCACATAACCTCTAAACACTTCGGTACGATCACCGCAATTGCCTAGATTGTTTGGTTGTATAAAATAAAATCAAGGTACGGTGACCGCACCGCAGCGGCCACCATGAAACCAAACAATCCCTATATCTTCATAATAAACTAGATAGAAAATACAATACTTTTTTTATTTAGTTGTACTACTATAAATTGAGAATTGTACTAAGATACATCGAGTCTATTTAATATTTGAATTAAGATTTTAGCTAGAATGATATATTGTTCTTTGGGTTAAACATTAATAATCTTGTCTCACTTTATATTAATGGAACAAAATAAAATAAGATTTTAAATTCGATATATTTATGATGAAAATATATCGGGTTTTAATTTCTCGATCTAATACAGACATGAACTCGATTAACCGGATTCATATCGATGTAATCGGGTCGGGTCTTGGTAGCTACAAAATAAGTTTACTTTTATAATATTTTGAAAAATTGCAATTAATTCCTTAGATTTTTTATTTTTTAATAATAGATTTAAAATATAAACAATTAATAGATATATTAATAAAATAATGAAAGATGTTTAATTTTGTAATGGTTTTAAAACGATGCTTAGTTTAGTAATTTGGAACTTGAATGATGTGTATTTTAAAAAATTTCCCTTATTAAACACCTATATATCATATCTCATTACAACCAATAGTATAGTCATGTAATTAATAAAATAAACGGTGAACCATAAATTATTTTAATATAATTTATACAAAGTTAGTCTCAATATAATCATGTTTTTATAATCTTAAACCCACACAACTACATCATCTTCATCAATTATGAAAACGTAAAATAATCTTTGTCAATTATGAAAATATAGATTTATTATCAATATACTCAAACATTCATTTGATTGTAATTGACAATCAAATGAATTATCTTAATCTATGTCTTTATTTCTTTTATGATATTACACTGATCGTTATATATGATTATAATAAATTCCCAATCAAAGCAAAGAGTAGGATGAGACGATGAGAAAAAGATTTACTTTATACTATTTTTATATAATTATTTTTGTATCTTTCCTTTTAACATGGTATCAGAGTCCAAACTATTTTTGAAGTGATGATATCAATGATTAGAATTTTTTGTAACTTTAAGAGTGAGATGTCAATCAGTTCTACGACTAATCAATTACTTTAGTCCAACTCTCCTAGCAAGGGAGAGTTGTGTTCTTTGAAAATGAATTTCCATATAGTGACAATCAATCTAAGTCTCCTATCAATTTCTCTTTACCATTAGTCGATACTATAGGTCATCCAATCCACTATTTCCTTTAACAACCAATGTGGAAGAGTAATACAATTCTTGAACAAGATCCAATAAATACTTATGACACTAGTCAATCGAATATTTTGACTACTTCATCTCAAGCTACATCGCCACCTACTCAACATGAGTCTTGACCCTCTTATATCCAACAAGACCCAGATTTTGTAACTCAAACTCTTGTTAGACGAGTTGCCCAGTATCCAATAAATATCAATGATATTAGTCAATCAAATATTTTGACTACTTCATCCTCTTTTGTCCAACCCTAATCAAGATGTTGCAAACCAAACTCTTGTTTCTTCTAACTCTACTCCAACAAGTCTCATTGCTGAAAAGCTTGATCGATGAAAAAAATTAAAAGGGTTTCAGAGAAATTGAAATATTACATCTGCAACTACATTGAAGCCTCGACTAACGCAGTCGATCCTATCACTATAATATCAATTGAAGAGCCCTCATATGCAAGCTATACTCTATCAAGACTTTTTTTCATATGAAAAGTTCTCTACATGACATAAGAAATTTCGATCGATGTTATCCACTGAACCAATACAACCATGCAATTATTTTGATGTTGTCAAAAATTTTCTTTTGAGAGATGATATGAAAAATGAGATTGATGCACTTGAAAGAAACAAAAATATGGACGCTACAATCTATTCCAATTTGAAAACGTGCACTGGGATGCAAGTGAGTGCATCGGATCAAGCGTAGGTCTGATGGATCGATAGAGCGTTGAAAGGCATGTCTGGTAGTTTTTTGAAATACTCAACGTGAATGTATTACTACAATGAAACTTTTGTTCAAATTTCATGTTAAGAATAACAAGAAGGATGAAAAGGGAGACAACTAAGAGACTCACTTTTCTGTGTCGAGTGAGACTCTGCCTCATGAAACCGCTATGTCTTATTGTGTATTTTTGTGTGCAGGTTGAACGGAAATGAAGCTGGAACTGAGCTGAGCCGAAGGAGCAGATTGGAAGAATTAACCAAACGAAAACAATTAAAGGCTGAAGGGCTGAAACAAATAAAAGCGTGTAGAGTCAAGTGACCATTTTGGTCAAAACGCTTCTGGACAAGGACATAATTGTAATTACAATTCTGTAACCGCCCAGGACTCAAACAGGAGATAAAATCAGACTATGGGAGCTGGAAAAAGGGAGAGTTTTTCACAAGAACGCACTTAGCATAAAAAGGAAGGATATACCTAGAGATAAGCGGTTCGAGGAGCGCCAGACACCAAAATCTGGGCATCCAGAAATGAATTGCTGATATGAAGATCTTCATCTTCTTTTCTTTTGCACCTGTTATCTTGTGTTGAATATATGTATACTAAACTGAAGGTTAGTGGATTGGATCGAGATTTCGATCCCGAGGTTTTTCTCCGGGTTTGCTCCGGTTTCCTCGTAAAAATTAAGGGCGCAACATCCAAAATTGAAGATCATATTTGATAAATTCTCATACCGGAAAGGCTATGTTTACCTACTTCTTTGATCTATTTACTGAATCCAGATCGGATAAGGGAGGTTTTCTTCTAACAAGTGGTGGCCCATGCAGGTCGCAACGCCTGCGGAAATTAAGCAAGAAAGAAATACAGAGATCACTGATCAAGAATGTAAGGAAATCACAACCGAAAAAGATTCAGATCTCACCTAGAATGCTGCTCTGAAGAGCATGGCTGGTGAACCTTATTCAATGATCAAGTTAACATCCAAGAACTATCAGGAGTGGAAGAATAGGATGCAAGACTTATTATATTGACTGTTCCTGTTCGAACCCAGTAAAATTCGGAGCCCAGAAACCAGAGAAATATAAGCAGGAGGACTGGGATATGAAACACATACAGACCTTAGGCTTTGTTCTCCAATGGATCGACAGCGCAAATTATCATCATGTTGCCAAAGAGACTAATGCAAAACTGATGTGGGAAAAGCTCGAAAGCATCTTTGAACCAAAGTTTACGCAGTCCCAAGTATTTCTTTTCAAAAAACTAATGAGACTAAGGTTCAAAGAAGGCTCTCCCATGACTGACTATCTTGGAATGTTCCAAGAAATTGTCAATAAATTGGCAGAAACAGATTATGTGCTCGAAGATAAAGTTCTTTCACATATGTTGATAGGCACTCTTCCAGATTTATGGGATTCTACTGTTATTTCAATCAATTCTTCTATTCCGAAGGGTGGATTAAAGCTGGAAGTGGTAAAAGAGTGTTTAATCAATGAAGGACTAAGGAGGGATGAAGTGACTGGTTCAGTTGTGAAGGAGACACTTGCTGCGGTTAATTCAGGGACACAAGATAAGGGTAAGAATTTCAGCAAGAAAAGCTACAAGAACAAACAAAACAGCAAGGATCAGGGGAAGCCTGAAAATAACCAAAAAGAAACTAGGAGTTGCAATTGGTGCGGCAAGGTAGGACATCTCAAGAAGGACTGTTAGTTCTGGAAAAGAGTAAAAGAGTCTGAACCCGTTGCATCTACTAACCAAGAAGAGATCCTTGTTGTCTCTACTGTTTAGAATTAGAAAAATAATACATGTGATCAAGAAATGGAGTGGGTAGTTGACTCGGGTGCCTCCTATCACGCTACGCCAAGAAAGGAGTGTTTTACCTCTTATTCTAAAGGCAAATTTGGCACTGTTAGAATGAGAAATCACACATGTGCTCCTGTCAAAGGAATTGGGACAATAGAACTTCTTACTAAGGAAGGACACAAACTTACTCTAAGGGATGTCACACATATACATGATCTTAGAATAAACTTACTGTCTACCCCTATTTTGGACAAAGAAGGCTTTATGAGTATAACGTACAATTACTGCTGGAGGTTGCTGAAAGATGAGAATTCTATAGCCGAACCAAAACTATCAGACATATTGTACAAGATTAAACTGATGCCTCAAACTGGACAAATCAATACTCTGGAGAAGACTGATCCGTTCCAGCTGTGGCATAAAAGAATGGGGCACATTTCAGATGTCGGATTGGAAAAACTGAAGAAAGATGGCTTGATTCACATTGAAGGCAGAAAAATAGAACAAAAGTGTGAGGATTGCATCTATGGGAAGCAAGCAAAGCAACCATTCAACACAACTGTAAAGAAAAAAGAAGAGATCCTAGCCTTAGTCTTTTCAGATGTGTGCTCTCTGTATATTATTTCAAAGGGAGGGAGCAAATACTTTGTCTCATTTATTGATGATACCTCGAGAAAAATCTGGGCCTATCTCATTCACACAAAGGATGCAGCATTCCTTAAATTCAAGGAATGGTTGGCTGCAGTGGAAAGAGAAAATGAAATTTGAAAATTCTTAGAACCGATAATGGTGGGGAATTCACCTCTAATGAATTTAATTCTTTTTGCATGTCTCAAGGAATCAGACATGAGCTCACTGTGCCAGGGACACCTCAGCACAATGGGACTGCTGAGAGGTACAATAGAACACTCTTGAACAAAGTGAGATGTTTATTGAAGACCTCTAGGCTAGACAAAGACTGTAAAAGGAATTGAAGATAGCCGTTGGAATTCTCATCTGCAGCAGGACTCCCACTTTCAGCTATCATCTGCAAAGATAACAAGTCAATGCATTAATGGCTTATACCAAAATAGAATAGATTCGTTTATGGTCTGTTCTGTATATATATGTAATGCAGTGCTTCACAAGAAGCAAGCCTTGTAGATTGTATTGATAACTTAGCTATTCAATTGAATACATATTAAGTTTTCTTACCACACAAAGCTAACTGCAATTCCTTTTGCATTCTTAACATGGTATCAGAGCCTCTCCCTGCTTCACATCTTTCACACTAAAACCACCTCCTTCCGCATTGCTTTGCCCTGAAACAACAGCCATGGGCGAGAACAAAGAGCTCACAACAGAAGGCAATGATTCCAGCAAAATATTACATCCTTCCTCCCCCTACTTCGTTGGATCAGGAGATATGAATGATATCATCCTAGCTCCACCATTCACTGGAAACAATTATGCCAACTGGTCCAGAAGCGTCACGCTTAACCTATCCTCGAGAAACAAGTTAGGCTTCATCACTGGTGAGATCCCAGAACCACCAGCAACAGATCCAATGTTTCCAGCATGGCGCCGCTGCAATGACCTCCTTGTATCTTGGCTACTCCGTTCCCTAAGTGAGCCCATATCTTCCACAATGTTTTATAAAAGAACTGCAAAAGAAATCTGGATAAGTTTGCACCACAGATACTCTCAAGCTGATGACACAAGAGTATGCACCATACAGCAAGAACTTGGAAAACTTGAACAAGGCGAACTACCTGTTCATGACCTCTTCACCAAACTCAATGCTTTGTGGGAAGAACTATCCAACTCACGGCCAATGCCGCACTGTACTTGTGGCAAATGTAACTCAAAATGCTTTGAAGCATTTCACAACCAAGTGGAGAAAGACAAAGTCTTCAAGTTCTTAAATTCTCTCAACAATGAATATGGAGCGTTAAGATCTCAACTACTCCTAAGGAAGCCCTTTCCCACTATAGATGAGGTCTACAACTCAATACATCAGGAGGAGCAGAGACTTAAACGCCCGATTCTTACACTACCAGTCGAAGCTTCAGCACTAATGACCAAAGCAGAACCACAAAAACCATTCCCCAAGAAGAAATGCATCAACTGTGGTCTAACTAATCATACCATTGAACAATGCTACAAGATCATAGGGTATCCCAAGGATCACAAGGGCAAACGAACAAAAGGTAACAAGGCATATAATACCTCTTATGCATCCAATGTCGCAATGCAGGAAAATGCCACATCCGAGAGTGACATGGCATCAATCACAAATGCTCAACTCAAGGCTCTTCTTCAACATATCCCGCAGCCAGGATCAACTTCAAACCTGAACAACAACGCATCAGAAATCAAGAATCAGGATGCATTTGCTGGTAAACTATCTAATAACACAGAATGGATAATTGACTCAGGGGCAAGCGAGCACATGTGCTCCAACTTGTCCCTGTTCGACACCATTTTTCAAACTCACACCACTGTAAAGTTCCCCAACGGACTTACAGTGCCAGTCACACACTCTGGCACCATTCGCCTCAACAAACACATAAATCTACACAATGTTTTGTTCATCCCAAGTTTTAAAGTCAACCTCATCTCAGTCCATAAACTCATTGTCACAAACAATATAAATGTCATTTTTGCTGTTAACAATTGCATATTTCAAGACTCATCTACATGGACGACGATTGGTACGGGTAGACTTCAGAACAACCTTTATTTCTTTGATCAAGTTTTCTATGCTCAGGTTGATATGCGTAAAAACATTCATAAACCTGATACTATTTCTGGACTTGATACAGCTAATGTTTTGGGAAATGTCCATTCAGACAATGTGCTTACTCATCCTTTCGATCTATGGCACCATAGACTTGGACATGCATCACATGAAGTATTGTCACACATTCACAAGCATGCACCCACTGTCAAAAGTTTGGTTGATAAAATATGTGTTACATGCCCTAGAGCTAAATTAAGACGCACATCATTTCCTTTAAAAAGCATGACTGTTTTTGAGAATTTTACACTTATACACATTGACACTTGGGGACCCTATAAACATGAAGGCATAAATGGACATCACTTCTTCCTCACCATAGTGGAAGAAGCCTCTAGATGTACATGGACCTACCTAATGAAACACAAAAGCGAAGCTGCACAAATTATTCCCTCTTTTGTGAGCATGGTAAAAACACAATACAACAAAGAGATCAAACTCATCCGAAGCGACAACGCTCCAGAATACAAACTAAACAATTTCTATGCTCAAAAGGGTGTCATTCACCAAACCTCATGTGTTGACACTGCCCAACAAAATGGAAAAGTGGAAAGGAAACACCAACACTTACTCAATGTCGCCCGAGCTCTCATTTTTCAAGCAAATTTACCCATCCGTTTTTGGAGCCAAGCAATCCTCACTGCCACTCACATAATTAATAGACTTCATATAAAAACCTTGAACTTCTTAACCCCTTATGAAAAATTAACAGGAAAGTTACCATCATATGACCACCTTCGAGTATTTGGATCTTTAGCTTTTGTTTCCACCCTTAAACGCAATCGCAGCAAATTTGAACCTAGAGCTCGAACATGCATCTTCATCGGGTATCCTGCCAATATAAAAGGATATCAGTTGTATGATCTAGATACCAATGAAATCTTCATCTCCAGGGATGTTTTATTTCATGAAAACATTTTTCCTTTCTCAAGAAATCATATACCTCATCTTAACTCTTCATCTCTCGGTCTCTCTAACCCAATTTCAGAGTATAAAGAGAATATCTATAACTTTTGTGACAGGGAAGAAGAACAGGATACAATATCTGACCAAATACATCGACAACAGATACCCTTAGGTGATGAACAAAGAGCCTCTCTTGAGCTAACATCAAACACGAATATGGAAAAAGAAAGCATCACTCATGCAAGACCTTCTCGGAATCGAAGATTACCTTCTTTTCTAGCAGATTATCACCATGAAATAAGCGAACCACCAGCTCACTCATCAACCAGTCATCCACTAAGCAATTTCATCAGCAAGGAACGACTATCTCCGATTTTTGCCTCATTTACCTCAAAGCTTGATCGGATTACCGAACCACAGACTTATCTGGAAGCTGCAAAGGAACCCCATTGGGTCACGGCAATGAATTCAGAGCTCCTGGCCCTAAAAGAAAACAAAACATGGTCAGTTGCTGCAATACCAATTCGCCAACATACAGTAGGAAGTAAATGGGTATTCAAGACAAAGATTGATGCAGATGGGAACGTAGAACGCTATAAAGCGAGGCTCGTCGCAAAGGGATACAGTCAAATTAAGGGATTCGATTATAATGATACGTTCAGCCCAGTAGTCAAACACACCACAGTCCGCTTATTCCTATCATTGGCAGCATCACAAAGATGGTCTCTTAAGCAACTAGATATAAACAACGCCTTCCTCAACGGAGAATTAGAAGACGACTTATATATGGATGCTCCCCCCGGCTACCCACTACAAGGAATCTGTCCACCTAACTGCAAATTGGTATGCAAGCTGAGAAAGGCTATCTACGGATTAAAGCAGGCTTCAAGATCATGGAACGAGAAATTCACCAAAGTCCTATTGGAGAAAGGTTTTCAGCAATCCCTGAGTGATGCATCCTTATTTACGATGGAACTCAAGGATGGAAGCTGCCTAGCGCTCTTAGTATACGTGGACGACATACTAGTTGGATGTAATTCACAGACTGCTCTCAATAAAATAGTGGAATATCTCAGGGGGCAATTCAAGCTAAAGGACTTAGGGTACCCAAGATACTTTCTAGGACTCGAGATATCTCAATCTCAAGGCAACATAAATGTTTGCCAAAGGAAATATTCTCTGGATTTGCTACAAGAATATGGACTCCTGGGATGTAAGCCAACAGCCACACCAATTGAAGCAGGGCAAGTCATGACCAACGAAATAGAAGAACCACTATCTGATCCTACACCCTATAGAAAACTCATTGGAAAACTAATATACCTAGCCTTTACACCCCCTGATATAAACTACGCTGTTCAGGTTCTATCACAGTTCATGAGCAGCCCAACCAAGTCTCATCTGCATGCAGCCTTTAGAGTACTAAAGTATCTAAAGGGAGCCCCTGGAAAAGGTTTGATCTTTCATAACACCAATGACTTGCAGTTAAGAGCTTTCAGTGATAGCGATTGGGCTAAATGTGATAAAAGTCGAAGATCAGTGACAGGATACTGTGTGATTCTAGGCCAAGACATGATATGTTGGAAATCCAAGAAACAGGCAACTGTGGCTAGGAGTTCTACGGAAGCAGAATATCGGGCGATGGGGTCCTTAGCTTGTGAACTAACATGGTTAGGCAATTTAATGGGATCATTCAAGATCAAGATCAAGCAACCTATCTCATTGTTTTGCGATAATCAGTCCGCTATTCAGATATCCTACAATCCAATTTTGCACGAAAGAACGAAGCCCTTTCAGCTAGATTGGCACTACATTAGGGAGAAAGTTGCGGACAAAACTATAATAATAAGATATATACAGTCAAAGGAACAAATGGCCGATATATTTACTAAGGGTCTTAGTGCAAGACAACATCAGTACCTTGTTGACAAGATGAGTATGTTTGATATCCATGCTCATCTTGAGGAGGGGTGTAAAAGGAATTGAAGATAGCCGTTGGAATTCTCATCTGCAGAAGGACTCCCACTTTCAGCTATCATCTGTTGTTTTAATTTGTTAATCCTATTAATTCTAGTATTCTAAAAGCAATAAAAACACACAGATTTTAGAGTGGTATCCGATCCCGATTCTTATCTTAGAATCGATCGTCTCGGCAATCCACTATTTTCCCCTGCGATATTATTACTAATTAGCAAACTGAAACGTTCTACAAACAAGAAGTTTCGTAAACAGCTAATCACGTAATCAACCAATAAAGCAGTAATTAAAGTAAGGTTAGGAATGCTCAGTTTATTCTCGTATGTTCACGAGAATGATAACTCCAAACTCCGAACAATATTGAACCTGCACACTTCAAGAAGATTATCAGATCTAAACTTAAAAGTGATGCTGGACTAACCTCGACAATACGAAAGTCCAGTCCGATATAGTATAATCGTGATCTTCAAGTATTCTAGAATCTTTCCGAACAGCGACCACACGTACAGAGGTTCAACCAGGTTAAGAATCAAGGTTACCGAAACTATGCAGGCGGCAAGCCTCAGGCTAAAGGTAACAAACGTTTAAAGAACAGGTTGCAGGCGGCAAGCCTCAGGCTAAACAAGAACGTTTAAAAAAACAGGTTGCAGGCGGCAAGCCTCAGGCTAAACAAGAACGTTTAAAAAACAGGTTGCAGGCAGCAAGCCTCAGGCTAAACAAGAACGTTTAAAAAAAACAGTTCACAATGACCAGATCCACTAGTAGTATGTAAACAGCCTCAAGAATATCACAAAAAATCACATAAACAGAGCTTAGACGCAAGGGACAAGAGCAAGAACAAGAAAAATCGCAAACCCTAGCTTTTGAACGTTAGGCGTGAGAGACTGTCTTCAGCGAGAAGAATAACAACGGTATTTATACCAGTGGGCTTAACCGCACGGCCCACTCTTAAATTGGATAACAACAAGGGTCAATCCAACAATAACATCACACATATTATCACATAAACAATACGAAAATGTGCTATGCTGCTTCNAAATAATTAGTCACAAATAATATAATAACTAATCCATTTGTCACAAATAATATCGTCAAAAATCAAATAGCTACAACTAATCAATCGTAACTAATCAATTTAAAATAAGTACCAACACAAATCGAGGAGGCAAAAAAAGCGGGTTCAAGATCTTTCGATTTGATTACCAACAACAATACGACAACTACGGAAGGAGGAATGTCGGGATCGGAAAAAATTCGAAGAAATCGCCACAGCTTTTCGTCTGAAACCCGAAACCTAAACCCCAAATCACGAGAAGGAAAAGAAAGAAAGAAATGGGCAGATTGATAAGGTTCAATTCGCGTTAGCCTAATGCGACCTTCTTTCTTACTCGCGTTAGGCGAACGCGAATCGCGTTAGGCTATCGCGAGTAAGAAATAAGGGCTGAGGCAGTTTCGCAAGCCTCAATTCGCGATAGCCTAAATCGACCTCCTTTTGGCGGTCGATTTAGACTATCACGATTACAAAAAAAATATATTTTTTTTAAATTTTATTTTGGCTAATGCGACTCGCGTTAGTCAATCGCGGATTACGTAAAAAATGCAATTCGCGATTGGCTAACGCGAATGGTGGTAAATTTCCGGCATTGTTCAGAATCGGTGGTAGTTTGAGCAAAACTCCCAATCTGGCACGGCTGATTCATCATCTGAATTACTATTCCGCCCCATTTGAAATACACCATATGATATCACTTAAATACAATTTTTACCTATCCACAATTCCATTTCTATGAACCTATATATGACGAAATTTTTTATTTTTTCGAATAGGACCCAAAAACATGATACCTATCAAAATATGGATACCGCCCATATGGGTATATCAATGAAAAGATAACTTAAATAAGAAAATAAAAAATATTTTTTATATTAACAACATAAAATAATATAATCACTTAATAGAAAACAAAAAGTATTTTTTATATTGTTATGATTCTTTTTTAGAGGTACCAACAGTCGTCCGGTTCATTCAACAAACGAACTCGGTTCTGATTTATTTTAAGTGTGGAAGACGATCAAAAGCTAGAAATAAAGTAAATGCACAACGATATATAGTGGAAACCCCAAGAATTGGGGTGAAAACCACTCGACTAAGAGCTGATTATGCTCTTAGCCTGCTCACTAATGAAATAACTCAAAGTCAATACAAGAGAGGCTAATGAAAATGACGAGGTAAAGAAAGCGGTAAGAATTCCGGCAGGGTAACAGCCTGTTCTTCCGCGTCCAAAGGGTCCTGCTATTTCCGTCGTCTTGCCCTGTATTTATAGAGTTCTTAGTGTGTGTAAACCACGCTCCGTAACCGCCTCTGACAGGTTTGTTAGAGGTTGTTATCGCGGGATGTAAAACGAGGCTGGGACCGAGGCGTGGCCTGCGTGATCGGGCCCGAAGCGTGGTAAACGTGGGAAGGCCCGAAGCGTGGTAAACGTGAGTTGTAACTGCTCGGACCGAACCCAGGTGCCAGCTGGCAGAAAACGCTTTATTTTGTTAAGGTCAGCTTCGGTCCTCCAGTTAAACATCGGACCGCTCTTCATTGGAGGTATGAAATGGGCTATAAGGATTCATTTTCGTCATTTGAATTGGTCCAGTCGTTGATGGGCATTACCCATCACAAGGTACCCGGTCCTAGAGTTCTCATCAGGTACTTTACATTGTATGCATTGGGAATGGAGAAATTGTCGTGTGGCATGGAGAGGTCAATTCATTCATGGAGACAAGCGTGCTCCAACATTGATGCTTGAAGTTGTTGCATCTATGAATACATTGATTTGACATGTTTTTTTTGGTATGGCGGTGTCTAACAATGATTTGAATGTTCTTTACAGATCACTATTACTACATGAGTTGCACAATAGAACAATCTCTCAAGTTGAATTCATAGTCAATTGATATCGGTACAATATGAATTATTATCTAGGTGATTGTATATACCTAGATTGATCTCTTTTTGTGAAATTTATTACTCTACCACAAACTCCACAAAATAAATTATTTGTCATTCATCAAGAATCAGTGAGAAAAGATGTAGAGGGAGCATTTGGGATATTGCAAGCTCGATGAGGGATTCTCACCCGACCTTCACGTCTTTGGGATCGATCAACTATTGAATATATAATGTATTTGTGTATTATATTACATAATATGATTATCGAAAATGAGAGAGATGACCACACCGAAACTTACAATGCACTTAGAGATTATGATCAATCGGAAGACTCTCTAGAATTAGAACTAATTCAGAGATGATTTGATCCAAGTTTTCATGCATATCTTTGTCGTATGATCGATGCTCGTGATCGGAGAATATGCTATCAATTAAAAAATGATCTTATTGAACATGTATTTAATAAATTTTCTTAATCAATAAAAATTGTATTTGTAATCTTTTTAAATAAATGTTTTTAGTTAATTTTTTTTAATATTAATGTAATATAATATTAAATTCTATAAAATGTAATACATAATTTATTTTAATGTTAATGTTGATAAGTTTTAAATTGAATTTAAAATATTAAAATTGAAATGTAATATTTAATGAGAGAAAATGACTACTTTTGCACCCATACTTCATTGATTTTGGAAAATTTGATCCTCATATTTTGAAATATGAGATTTAATTCTCATAATTTATATCTTTTATTAAATTTGATCCTCTAAAGGCTAATATGGCTAATATAATCCATAAAGTGGATTATTTGATCGATATTTTATATCCATAATCACTTTTTGGATTATGGCTAATATAATCCATAGAGTAGCAAAATAGATTCTCAAACTTTAAGAAGAACAATATCGATCCTTACAGTTTACACATACTAGCAAAATTAATCCTCAAAGTTCATAAATTTTGGCAAAATTAGTCACCGAAAAACTTTAACATCGTTAGGGTTAAAAATTGAAAATCGTCCCTGTTGTGGTTAGAAAACCAGGGGTGTCAACAGTCGACCGGTTCGTTACAAGACGAACTCGGTTATGATTTGTTCATGTGTGGAGAAGAGTTAACGGTTTAGAGGCATAGAAGGCAAAAAGGATTTAGAGTGGAAAACCTCGGAAGCGAGGAAAAAACCACTTGACTAAGGGCGGAAAGAAAAGCCCTTAGCCCTTCCAATAACCGAAAACAGGATCATACAATGCATGTTTTCAGATCAATACAAAGGGGGACCACAAAGCGCTTCGAAAATAAATCGAGAGGAGCTGTGAAACCACGGATGTGGGGAGGAAGAACCAGGAGGATCCCGAACTTCTTCCGTCCTTTTCTCTCTGATTCAAAAAGGCTCTCCTTCTTTCGTTCTCTCAGCGTCCTTTTTATACCTGCACTGTACTACGTGCAGTAGGCCGTCGTTTTGTGCTTGTCCTTTGCCAATAGGTCGGCTAACGCCAGGCGGATCAGCCGCCGGAACTGGCTCTACAGTGGCTGCA
>RWGZ01000936.1:1280164-1310595 GCA_009725065.1 Utricularia reniformis
CAAACTCATCATTAACCTGAGGAATAGGATCCACCTCAATTTCTTCATAAAAAATATCTTCATCAGAATTCCGAGTAGTCATGATAATAGAAATCCAAACTCAGCAATAAAGCTCTCAATGAGATAAGAATCTCGGGCCCCACGGACGGCGTGAAACTGATATAGTCTAAAAATATTTTGGGTATTTATTTTTAGATCAGTCAATTTTTTTTTAATTATTCGGAATTTAGTTTTTGTGGGAACACGAGCGATATACGAGGTTGGGCCCACAATGTGTGAGCTTACGTCCTCGGGAGAGCGAAGCTCTACCTTGGTTTCCAATATAATAATAAAAGGATACAAATACAATGATGTGACAATAATACTCCAGATGAAAACGGCTCGAAAAACACTTGAAAACACTCCGTCATGATGAAGCTGCCGAAAACTCGCGAATGAGGGGGCTGGCCGCGAGTTTTCGTACGAAAACTCACGAATAGTGTTTTTCGGCAAGAACTCGCGAACAGTACAAGAACTTGTGAATAGTAACTTCCGAACGAAAACTCGCGAATAGTGATTCCGAGCAAGAACTCGCGAATAGTAACTCCCGAACAAGAACTCGCGAATAGTGATTCCGAGCAAGAACTCGCGAATGACATTGTTTCTACAAAATCTCGCGAACAGTAATCCAGATTAAGAATGGGATTGAAAAGCGAAGTCTCGCGACTGCCTTATGGAATTTGAGTCAAGCCTTGCCTTGGGAGGTATTAAAAGAGTCTGAATCATTTTTCAGTGTCTTGGGGCTCCTATTTATAGAGAAATCCAGCCCAATTAATAAGTTTCAGGCCAGAAGCCCAATTTCACTAGATTAAGCCAAAGTACCTAAATAATATTCAATTAAATTAGTATAAATGCCATTTCGCAATAGAACTTCGGAAATGCATCTCGATCGAGAATTAGCCGGAAATATCGATGAGAAAATATCGGAGGACCTCATAAATTAATTCACTGCTTCCAGATGTCGAATATACAGCCAAAAATATCACCACAACTTACTGGTATCCTTCTCGGGTGCCAAATTACGAAAATACCCTTGGCCCCGCTCGGGTCCGAATATGTCCGAAGCTGCTAGAAACGTAAGTTAAATGCTAATATGCAGGCCCGGGAAGTCCAAATTACAAGAATACCCCCAAAATTATAGAATGACGAAAATATACAAGAATACCGAGAATACCATCTAGCCACGTCGGACGAGCTCCCGTGATGCCATAATAACGAAAATATCCCCGGGTAATATCAGTATTAATGTTTAAAATCGGTAAAATACTGAAATAATTGGTATAAACTACATTATATTCCAATAATATCGATATATTGCTAATTTTTTAAACATTAGCGAATTAATATTAATATATAAAAATAATAATAAACTTAAATAATAACTATTTCAAAATAAATAATAATAAATTTAAATTTAAAAAACGGATTTGTAGTGTCCGAGAAAAGCTGTTAACCGATAAGAGTCCGACTCGGATTCGATGTCCCCGAAGAAGAGTCCGTTTAACATAGCTTGTGTGCTACCCTTTGAAACCAATGTTTTCATACCGGTCCGGAATTACGTACCGATCCAGACCGGTATGAACGGTACGACCGGTATACTGATCGGTACCAAATTCTATTTTATTTTATTTTTTTAAAATAATATTTAATTAGATTTTTAGAATCAGACCCGAAAAAATCCAGAAATCGACCCTAATACAGGAATCGGGTGGTATGAAAAAAAAATACCGATACCGAGTGAAATTTGACGTACCGGGCGGTATACCGTCCGGTATGAAAACACTATTTGAAACTTGAAGAGGCGCCTTATCAATCCAACACTCAAGAATGACTTGAGAATTGCTCATCACCACCGGACAGCACAGAAGAACCAATAAGATGGATTTAGTATCCCCACACGGAAGGATGCCTATTGTTATTTTAGGTAGAATTGAGACTTGTACGCGTTTAAATAAATAATCAAATTAATGTTTTTTTTCAAATAGCCTTCTTTCAAATTTTGAACAGTTTATTGAGATATAATGAGCACTTTGGATTTGAAAGCATTATAATCTTGTTTTAAAATTGAAAACTCTTCAATGTAATTAAATGTTGATTAACTTTATATTTATTTCTTAAACCTTCAAGTTATTTATCTAGGTAATGTGTTTGGATAATAAGATGCAACTAGAATGTTAATTTGTTACATTGTTCCATTCATTACATTGGTTATGTGTAATTTATAGAAATGAAACTTGGGATGCTCAAAACTTATTGATTCATGAGCACATTTTCGTGGCCACCTCGCATGCCTTCCATATGTTTCCTCCTTGAATCTTATCTCCAATTTTTTCTATCATAAATACCTCCCCTCATTTATCACATTCATAATTCCATTACAAAAATAAAACAGACATGAGTCCCCATGAGGGAGAGATTCATTGACTTCTTCAAGGAATGGATGCAACAACTTTGTAATATGGTCCAAGTTGATGTTCAAGCGGTATAAATTCAAGGATTGAAAGATCAATCCATAAGAAAAGTGTATCACATTGATCTTCAATATGGGACAAATCACACCCTTATAAACTATAATTTTTCTATTGGACGATATTCAACACATGCTTCTTCCATAATGGAAGATCCGGCAAAGCTTCTGGTTAAAAATTGGACATATCATTATTTAGCATACAATAGAGATAAATGCGATATCCTTCACGAGGGCTTTCTTCTTTCATGTTTGGAAAACTCCTATAGAAAACACTTTATTATGGATGTCAGGTTTCAGGCCATCAACAGACATATTTCTAGTTGAAACCTTAATCAACGCTAAGGATAAAAATATACACCTTTAGGATTGACCGATGAGCAGTTAAAAAGAATTGAAGTGTTAAAATTGAAGATAGAGGAGGAGGAGGAAAAAGTTGACATGGAAATGGAGAGACAATAGCTTATGTTGCCCGGCCCTCAAGTGAGTGTTGAAATATATCCCACATCCGATGTGGAAATATAAAATGTCTAGTTTATAAGAGGAGTGATATCATAGGTAATTGATTTGTCCCAAGTCTTTTCAATATGATTCACTTCTCTTATGAACTTAGCTGCACTCCCTGACCCATTAAATCCTAAATTTCAAGATGGTATCGAAGCTTCAGTGTGGGTTTCGAGCTGGTTTGTACCGGTTTAGATAAAAAAACTCGAGTAGAAAAGCGCATCGGACCTAGGCGACAAAAATAGATCGACCTATTATTTGAGCACTACCGAGCATATTGAAGCAAGTCTGAACAGAACCAAGACCAGTTCGACTTGAGGGGAGTGTTGAAATATATCTCACATCGGATGTGGAAATAGAAAATGTCTAGTTTATAAGAAGAATGATATCATAGGTAATTGACTTGACCCAAATCTTTTCAATGTAATTCACTTCTCTTATGAACTGGGCTGCACTCCCCGACCCATTAAATCCTAAATTTCAAGAGTGAGGTTGGTTGAGAGAAAGGATATGAAAGCCAAGATGAGCGGAGATGCTGATGAGATAGTAACGCCGAGAGCATTGAAAGAGATGACGATGAATAGATTGATGGAAAGGTTGGTGCGTTTGATGAATTCTACTGATATAGTCAGGTTAAATGTGTTGAAAGGTTTGCTAGACATTTTGAAACAGAAGCAGG
The DNA here is from genome assembly GCA_009725065.1 of Utricularia reniformis. Classification (NCBI taxonomy): domain Eukaryota; kingdom Viridiplantae; phylum Streptophyta; class Magnoliopsida; order Lamiales; family Lentibulariaceae; genus Utricularia; species Utricularia reniformis. Next base: position 1,283,854 of record RWGZ01000936.1, read on the forward strand.
CGGTTGTTTTTTTGGCATATTAGTCATGAATTATGATAATAATACATGCATGTGGGAAAATCGTAGGTTAGGATTTCATAGTAGTCCTTTTGTATTCTCCATCTATAATACAATGTTTTTGTTTCTCTATAAAAAACATATTATAATATCAATAAAGTTGAAATGGAAAAAATTTTGATTTGTACTTTCAAAGCATACATTATCATCAAAATATATATTCCCACATCTTCAACACAATACATACCACCTAAACTTAAGATATGTTCTGTATGCATTTTAAAATTAGAATATAGTTTAAATATTTTTTTTCATAATGTAATTGTAAATCAAGAATGCATTGGGTGTTCTGTAATTGATAAATTGAATGGTAGAACAATAATAATGTTTGGTTTTTCGGTCATAACTAGTTCAATTAATCAATTTAAGTTAAGATTTTCTTTATTAAAAATCATCAAAAATGAAGTCTATTTGTCGGTCATAACTAGGTTCGTTCGGTTAACTAATTTGATCGATTTTTTTCTACCTATAAAATGCATCATCATTCAACCTAAAACAAGTCGATTCGAAACCAAATTAAATATCAAACGATAGTAAATACGTCAAATAACATTGTTTAAATCGGAGGAGTAAATTTGTCAAATCAATAAACTTTGGGGACTTACACTGCCACTGCGTGTAAGATATGGGGACTAGTTTTGTGACAATCAAACTTCGAGGACATATTTTGCCACTTTGAAGATCAAATTTGTCCAATTATATAAACTTTGAGGATGAATATTGGAAAAAAATGAAAGTTTTGGGACTACAAATGCCAAAAAAACTTTGAGGGACCAAATTTAGCAAAACTTATGGATTATGTAAGTAATATGTAGTGTTAACTTGTTTATATTGGAATTAAATTATAATATATTTATGATGAGGACATGGATCATCATCGTCATTTATGTGCACTAGTTGCGACCACATTATTTTATCACCAGGAACAACACATTAGTAGCGGGTTTATGAGAGGTGAACCGGGTTCCATTAGATAGTTTAAAGATGAGGATTATTACATGAGCCAGTTGGAAGAGTTTAACGAGAGAGTAAATAAATGTTTGATTAATTGTGAGTTCTATGGTATTCTAAATATCATACTAATGAAATTGTATTATCATCTTTTGACTGCTGTTATTGAGCGTTGGAAACCAAAAACACATATGTTTTTTCTACCATTTGAGGAGGCTACCAGAAAATTATTACAAAGAGCCACAAACGTGTCTTTGTAATAAAAATATTTTAATTTCGAATGAAGAAAAAAAAAATTGATAATTCATAATCTTTAAATTTTGAGATTAATGTAACATATTTTTTAACACTAAATAAAATAAATAAATAAATAAAATAATCTCAATTGATAAAAGATAATAAAATTTCAAACAAAATGAATTTCACAGAAATTTCAGCGGCAAATTTTAAAAATGTTTGTAAAGGCACGTACAAAAGTCGTCGTTTACGATAAAATAGATTTGAATCTTTGGATATTATGAACCATAACTCGATGATCCCTAGTGGGATTTCAGTTGTTCGTGTATACTCTCAAAACAAGATGAAAAATTTCGTAAATGTTTATGATTCGTATTCTTATTCATCATGAAATTCGAAGAATAATCGAACAACAATACAGAATCAAGATTATACAAAAGTGATCTTAGTAAAAGAATTCACAGTAATGTCTTAACATATAGATGAATCAATTGCAGTTTCGTTCTTGTTACAAAAGTAGAGAATCCATGTGACGATTTCCAATATAACAGCCACGCTTCCGAGTGTCGTGACGAAGACGATATACGAAGTTATCCAATATGGATCAGGCTTCAAAATTTCTAATCCTTTAAACACATTGAATATCCCGATCACGACAATACCGTACCCTACGCTTCGATGATAGATGTTCCAATATATTCGATATTTGCTGTCCTTTTTAGGCCTTCCACACATTGCAAGTATCTGTACATAACAAGACACAAAATTTTATTGCATTGTTAGAATGAAAATGCACTGTAATGACCTACTTGTAGTGTTGCTAAAGTGAAGAGTGTGATTCCGAGGTTGCGGTGTAGCAAATAGGTTACGCCTTTCGACTTTGAACCGAGTTTCATTCCGGTAGCCCANTATATGTTCAGTTATGATATGAAAAATGCTTCTGTTTCTCTTCATCTGTGTCATGTTCCTTAATGCTCTCGTTTTCCACTGTTGGATCATCTCCATCAATGTTCAAATAAACCATTGCATTGAAGAAGGAAGAATTGAATGAACCAAGTACATCCACAACATCCACAACCCATATAAAACTACAACACACCCAAACCAATATCTACAACTCAAAACATCAGCCCCTGCATCCTTATCTACAACCTCAATCCCAACATGGTATCGAAGCCTACCTTCCTATACAAACTCTCCCACAAATAATTTACTTCATGCTGCGCATACACATATCCAAACACCATGACTTCAAACCGTTCCTCATCCTTCTCTGTTCCACTCCTTACACCAAGAAACTATCATTATTGGTCTACTCATATGAAACAATCCCTGCTTGCATTGGATCTATGGAGTGTCGTTGCTAGCAAACCACCCACAAAACCAACTGAAAATACTCCTGAAAGAGCTACGTATAATGAAACACTCTTACGCCAACACAAAGCACTGGATACTATATGCAGTGCATTTCTGAAGACGTCTACATGACCTTAGTAGACTGCACAACTCCTTTCGATGCTTGGGAAAAACTAAGACTCATGTTTGGAGGAAGTGAACACGCTCACGTTGAAGTCTGAGCATTATGGAGACAGTTCGATAACCTGAAGACTTCGCTGAAAAAATTACAAAAATCACAACAAACTGAAAATATGTGGCGAAGAGGTGATTGATAAAAGATTAGCAATCAAAATTCTGTCAAGTTTACCAGAAAGGTTCGATGCACATATTGTCTCAGTGGAATACACCAAGGAATTCCAATATATAACCCCGCAAGCTCTACTAAACATGATGATAAGTGCAGAGGCAAAGTTTAACTCCAGAATAATTGAAGGAAGAGAACTAGCTTTTAGAACTCAAATGAAGGGGTCCCAACCAAGTCAAGCAAACAACGGTGAAACAAACGAAAGAACTGGTCCTTACCCACCATGCGATCACTGCAAACAGAAAAATCACAAATTTTCTTCCTGTTGGTGACACCCCTCTAACCTATGCACATACTGCCGTCAACTTGGTCATCTGGAAAAAGTTTGTCTTGTTAAGAGAAATTCGCAAAATCAGACTCAAACACTCACTACAAACCTGGCCACTGAGCTTGAAAATGACATGGAAAACTTCCATCTAATGTTGATGACCAATACTGAAGGGTACAGAACAAGGAAAAATGTGTGGCTATTGGACAGTGGATGTACAAATCACATGTCAAACGATGCATCAATATTCAGCAGGCTTGAAGTGTGCAACAAATGGATTGAGGTTGCAAATGGACAAATCACTAGATCACATCATGTTGGGGATGTTGAAGTGTCTGTTGGAAGAGGAAAGATTACTATAAGAAATGTGTTCTTGGTACAAGCTTGCCCCCACAATTTGTTAAGCTTAGGACAACTTGCTGATGATGAGAATCTTGAAATATTTTTTCAAAATAAGACCTTTGTCATAAAAGATAAGAGAGGAGGCACCATTCTGGAAGCTAGAGCAAATGGAAGGACATTTCCAATGGATTTTTCTATCGTAGAGAAACGAATGATCTGTCTTACGGCACAAGAAAGTGCACTCCTATTGCATAAGCGCCTTGGACACTACAATTATGCGGCCATATCAACGCTCCACACTCAGGTACATGATCTACCACCACTTTCATTACATTCAAACATATGTTCAGTATGTCAAAAAGGGAAAGTTTGGAGATAGCAACTCGAAAGGCTCTCACAAGCTTCACTTGGTGCATTCGGATGTGTGTGGCTACATGAATGAGCAAACTCCAAGTGGTAACAAGTATTTTCTTACATTTATTGACGATTTAACCCGATATGTGTGGATTTATTTACTGAAGAAGAAGTCCGAAACACTGCAATACTTCAGAATATTCAAAGCTGTGGCTGAAAAACAAAGTGGATACAAAATAAAATTGTTGAGATCGGATAACGGAGGTGAATACATGGGAAAGGATTTTTTGGACCTATGCAATGCCGAAGGTATCATTCATCAATTAACCGCACCATATACTCCTCAGCAAAACGGAATCAGTGAAAGAAAAAATAGAACGATCATGGAGATGACGAGATGCTTACTCTTTGGAAAGAAACTACCGTACAAGTTTTGGGGAGAGGCCGTCAACACCGCGGTCTATCTGCTGAATAGGCTTGGAACTAAAGCAACAAATGGAGTTACTCCTTTTGAGCTTTGGCATGGGATAAAGCCTTCTGTTAGTCACTTAAAGGTATTTGGAAGCATTTGTTATATCATGTGCCGAATGAGAAAAGATGCAAACTTGATGCAAAATTCCGAAGTTGGCATTTTTCTTGGATACTCAGATGTTTCAAAAGCCTACCGAATTTTCAGTTTGAAGTCAGGAACTATTGTTATAAGCAGGGATGTGACATTTGACGAAAGCAAACATTGGAATTGGACACAAAGAAAAATTGCCGCAGATGATGAAGAAATATGTGTTAACTGTCCGTTGGATGAAAATGTTGAGGATTGTCTTGATGAAGAAACAACGCATCCATCCGCTGATCCTACAAATACGCTGGAATACCATGTAATGATCCCCTCTGAAGAAGTAGCTGAAGAAGAACACAACCCCCCGAACAATATCATCACCCAACTAGATACGAATTCACCAATAGAAGCCTGTGAAAATGATGAACCACAGTATGAGAATCAAGAGGAAAATGTTATTACTGAAAGTGATAACGATGAAAACATTGATTATGCACCTAGAAAATACAAGAGCCTCTTCAGGATGCTGGAATCCTACAATATGGTTGCTGCAAGAGAACCAAACAATCTGGAAGTAGCACTTTCTCATGAGAAATGGCATGCACCAATGAAAGATGAATTGGCTATGATTGAAAAACACAACACTTGGTCCTTGGTTTCAAAGCCCCCGAACAGAAAAATCATCGGAGTCAAGTGGATATTTAGAACAAAATTAAATGCGGATGGAAGTCTTAACAAACTAAAAGCAAGGTTAGTGGTTAAAGGTTTTGCTCAACTTCAAGGCATTGATTATCTGGAAACTTTTGCCCCAGTTGCTAGACTCGATACAATCAAACTTCTCCTGAGCTTAGCTGCATGTAAAAACTGGAATGTGCACCACTTAGATGTCAAATCGGTTTTTCTAAACGGAATTCTACAAGAACAGATTTTTATCGAGCAACCCCCTGGATTCATCAAAAAGGGACATGAGCATGATGTTTATCTTTTGCACAAAGCTCTCTACGGCCTGAAACAAGCTCCTCGTGTCTGGTACTCCAAAATTGACAGCAAATTTATTGAATTAGGCTTTGTGAGAAGTCAAAATGAGCCTACAGTTTACCTTCTCAGGCATGAAAAGGGGATCTCAGTAATTGTATCCTTGTATGTCGATGATCTTCTAATTACAGGTGAAGATGAATCACAAGTGAATCATCTAAAGGAAAAACTGATGAAGGCATTCGAAATGACCGATCATGGACTAATGAATTATTTTCTAGGAATGGAAATTCATCAAAATGCTAATTTTATCAGTCTGTCCCAAACAAAATACTCCACTGAGTTGTGCAAAAGATTTAACAATAATGAAGGGCATCCTCCACGAGTCCCCTTAAGTCTTGAAAGCAAGCTTGGAAAGAATGACGATTCAGAATTAGCAGATGTTCATCTATATCGAAGTCTAATAGGAAGTCTTCTTTACTTAGCAGCAACAAGGCCCGACATCATGTTCTCGGTCAACTACTTGTCTCGTTTCATGTCAGAACCACATGAAAATCACTTCCATGCAGCCAGAAAGATCCTAAGATATGTGGTTGGTACCCAAACTTATGGTCTGAAATTTGAAAGAAATCGCCCCATCAACTTCATTGTTTTGTGGACAGTGATTTTGCTTCGGATAAAAGTGACAGCAAGAGTACCACATGTTATCTGTTCTCACTCGGCACATCATGTTTTGCTTGGAATTCAAAGAAACAAGAGATCGTTGCTCAATCAACCACAGAAGCAGAGTATATTGCAGGTGCGGCTGCTGCGAATCATGCAATGTGGTTATGGAAACTCTTTGAAGATCTTGGTATAAAATTATCGACTCCAATCACACTTTGGATTGACAATAAATCAGCTCTAGCTATGGTCGAAAATCCAGTTAGCTTCGGAAGAACCAAACACATTCGTGTCAAATTTCATGCTTTTAGAGATTATGTAAAATAGGGCATTATTCAAGTGAGGTATGTACGAACTGATGATCAACTTGCAGACATTCTTACCAAGCCACTGCGTCCCAAGCAGTTTCAGTACCTAAGAAAGTTATGTGGTATTCATACATTGAAACGTAGAGATGCTCCACATCAAGGGGGAGTGTTGGATAATGTTGGGGAGCTTGCTGCATTCCTGCCTGAAAAAGCTGAAGACTTCACTCTGGTTCTTACAGAAGAGGATGCTAGCTAAATCAGTAAGTATCCAGCATTGGAAGATGAACTTCAGAGCATCTATGATTAAACGGGAAACTGCCTCCGTTTTGACATGTTTTTGTGTTTTGTTTTATGATGTCATGAATTAGAACCAACTTTATCTTCTTATTATGTATTAGGAATGCACTCTTGTGCCTTAGCTATTTAAACCATTTGTATATGTTCAGTTATGATATGAAAAATGCTTCTGTTTCTCTTCATCTGTGTCATGTTCCTTAATGCTCTCATTTTCCACTGTTGGATCATCTCCATCAATGTTCAACTAAACCATTGCATTGAAGAAGGAAGAATTGAATGAACCAAGTACATCCACAACATCCACAACCCATATAAAACTACAACACACTCAGACCAATATATACAACTCAAAACATCAGCCTCTGCATTCTTCTCTACAACCTCAATCCCATCAGTGCAGAGGAGGAGAATGGAGGCATTGAAAGTGAAATTAAAGGAGGAGGATAATGTGGAGATGAAGATGGAACGGCAGTAGGTGGCGGTGGCGAGTAGTGAAGTGGTGGAGCTAGCTGCAAAGGAGAGGAAGGCGGTGGAGAGCAGAAATTCTGCAGAGGTGGAGGGGTGACTGGGCTAGTGGACGCGACTATGAACGGGATATTGACTGGACTGCTGACGGTGATGAAGACGGCGGATTTGGTGAGGTTGACGGCGTTGAAAGAGATGACGGAGGTTTTGATGCCCATCCAAGGGGTTGTCTTCTTGGCATATAAATCGATGGCTATGATAAAACTAAGGAAATTTGGTAATATCGGGGTGCAACAGTAATTTCACTATGTTCTGAATAATGAAGTTTTAATTTCCTTATTATAAATAATAATTCAGTTTTCAAAAATTATATTTAATTATTTCGTTAATTATAAACAAAATGAATTTAATTGGGAATGGGGATACTGCGTAGATAAGAAATGCAAAAGAAAACATGTTGATAATACTATTTAAAAATTCATTATAAAATATACAAGGATCTCAATCTCTGCTATTAGCTCATTTAAGATTTGTCACTGTTATATTATTAATACTTTTAAATTAGATGTTAATTAATAATAACTATTTTTCTGACAATGGTAGGTTTGTAAAAAAAATCCTAAGGAATGCCAATCTATTAGTTTTAAAAAAATATATATATAGTATCTAATATATAATAATTGAATAAATATTATTTTACTTAATTTATTACAAATATATATTTGATTTTTTCAATAAATGATTTAAAAAATTATAAGTCGAGGTCAATGATACCATAGTAATATATTATGTTCTAAGTCTCATGCTGTATTGACACATCTGATCATTGAAAAGATATCCACTAAACGATGTTGTCAACATCCACCCTATTTTAATCATGTGTACATCTTTAAGGAACATTTTGAACACAATTAGAAAATATAAGATGGTTTAGCCACAAAAAATCACAAATGCACACTTTTGGCTCAATGGATGTTTACACATTGTTGCCATGGAATCCAACATTATCATTGTGCATTTATGTGTGTCTCTCAAACCACAAAATAGCAATAATGACCATTGTCCCCTATCACACTCAACCATTGTTACATATGAGTGCTTATAAAGCATAATAAAAAAACAGTATGAATTAAAAATAGTTTTACTCGAGTACAATAGATATGAACATGTATTCATAGGTAACAATGGTATCGAAAAACACGTACGAATTAACAATAGTATTTACATGGTTGCAATAGACATGAGCATGTTCTCAGTGCGACATTAGACATCCCAACTGAGAAAAAATGTCCAATGCAACGTGTCCGTTCCTTTAACATACGCATCAATCACAATTGAATCGACAAAACAAAAAAATCCATTCTATCCATTACGCACAAGTTAATGGACCATGCTCCTAAACAAGTCGAGCAACAAAGGCATACTCAAACGATACCCACATTAACAACTTAAAAACATATTAAAATACAATGAATATAGGGTCTTCAATTATCTATAAATAACTTTATTGATAATAATGAAACACATTTGCCCAATAACCTATGTGAAATGTACACCGCTACCGCGCTACGGGAACTCGGAGACTCGGACTCGGGGACTCGAATTTGTTAAAAAGTCCGACTCGGAGTATTATCAATAATTTTATTATTAAAAATTAAAAATAAATGTTATCCAAAAACAAACTCAAATTACAATCTTTTTTTCCAACAATCAAAAGATTTTTAGTGACTAAATTTTATTTATCGTCTAGGTTTCAACTTCAACAAATACAAAATTTATCAACTTAAATTAAGAAAAAAACATGTGAAATTGATAAAATTAAATATAATATCAATAAATCAAAATTAATCTAATTAAATTAAGTAAGAGAAACATATGAAATCGAAGGGTTGCAGCTTGGGAGGCACGGCTCGGTGGTGTTGGGAGGTTTTGCTTGGTGGGGTTACAGCTACTGATGGGCAGGGCATCAGTTGTGGGTTGCGCCATGGGGAGAACACCGACCCCTAGGGTTCGGGATGTTGTTGGACTTCGACTGCAGCAAGGTGGGGGGAAGCCTCTTGCGGAATGCTGGGGCTGTTGGTGGGAGCAATTGGGATGAGGAAATTCGCCTTGCGAACAGCAAGGGTTGGACGCGTGTCAGACCCGTGTCCAAGCAGTGTCCGGTTCCGACTAGCGTCTGATATCGATCATTTGGCTAGAAAGCCACATCTGTTTTATCTAGCGGCAATAACACAATTTTTGGTAAAAATAAATTTGATTTTGATATAATTGAATAAAGTGAATCATTAATAGAGAAAATATTAAATAATCACATTTTTAGATTTCTGAATTAATTGACTTGTGTGCCATGTTTTCATACAGGTCGGTATGAAGAATATCGGACGGCACCGGTATTTCCACCGGTACAGCCTGGTACCGGGTTTCCGGGTCGGAACCCGGATTTTTTCGGGTTGACCCGGAAAAAAATAAATTTTTATTTTATTTTTTTTAATTATACCGGTATACCGGTCCGAACCGAAATGGTACGCAGGACCGAAACTGTACGACGGACCGGTATGAAAACATTGCTTGTGTGCGACCCTTTGAAAATTGAAGAGGCACCGCATCAATCCAACACTCAATAATGACTCGAGTATTGCTCATCACCACTAGACCGCACAAAAGAACCAATAAGATGGATTTAGTATCCCACGCGGAAGGATGTCTGATGTTATTTTAGGTAGAATTGAGACTTGTACGCGTTTAAATAGATAGTCAAATTATTTTGTGTTTTTTTCAAATAGCACTCTTTGAAATTTTGAACAGTTTTTTGAGATATAATGAGCACTTTGGATTTGAAAGCACTATCATCTTGTTTTAAAGTTGAAAAACTCTCCAATGTATTTAAATGTTGATTAACTTTATATTTATTTCTTAAACCATCAAGTTATTTATCTAGGTAATGTGTTTGGATAATAAGATGCAACTAGAATGTTGTATTTGTTACATTGTTCCATTCATTACATTGGTTATGTGTAATTTATAGAAATGAAACTTGGGATGCTCAAAACTTATTGAGTCATGAGCACATTTTCGTGGCCACCTCGCATGCCTTCCATCTGTTTCCTCCTTGAATCTTATCTCCAATATATTTTATCATAAATACCTCCCCTCATTTATCACATTCATCATTCCATTACAAAAATAAAACAGACATGGGTCCCCATGAGGGAGAGATTCATTGACTTCTTCAAGGAATGGATGCAACAACTTCGTAATATGGTCCAAGTTGATGTTCAAGTGGTATAAATTCAAGGATCGGAAGACCAATCCATAAGAGAAGTGCATCACATTGATCTTCAATGTGGGACATATCACACCCTTATAAACTATAATTTTTCTACTGGACGATATTCAACACATGCTTCTTCCATAATGGAAGATCCGGCAAAGCTTCTCGTTAAAAATTGGACATATCATTATTTAGCATACAATAGAGATAAATGCGATATCCTTCACGAGGGCTTTCTTCTTTCATGTTTGGAAACTCCTATAGAAAACACTTTATTATGGATGTTGGGTTTCAGGCCATCAACCGACATATTTCTAGTTGAAACCATAATCAACGCTAAGGATAAAAGTATACACCTTTAGAACTGACCGATGAGCAGTTAAAAAGAATTGAAGTGTTAAAATTGAAGATAGAGGAGGAGGAGGAAAAAGTTGACATGGAAATGGAGAGACAACAGCTTACGTTGCCCGACCCTCAAATGAGTGTTGAAATATATCCCACTTCGAATGTGGAAATATTGTTGGACCAATAAATTTATGTATCTCGTTCATAAACTCACAGGCCCAAATAAACTCAGCAAGACCAATGAAGAAATAAAACATGAGATGGGCTGCGGCATTTCGGCCCATACTGGAATCAAGATCAAATGCATCATAAAAGGAAGCAGACGACAGTTTTAGTTGTTGGCTGTTCTTGGCAAAAAGAGTTACAGAGGCATTCAAACGAGAGAGGCTGATCAAGAAGCGAAACAGAGACGTACGTGGTGCTGAATTGAGCAACGGCGGATACTAAACTGAGACGGCAAGGAGTGTTGTGGCAAGAAGGTCAGACTCTGCGCAATTTGTCTTGCTGATCAAGAACAGGGTGCCCATCATCTTCTTCCTTCTGATTAAACCTCCAAGTTGTTGTTTCCTGTAATTGTAAACACTGAAAGTTTAGTGGATTGGATCATATATTGATCCCGAGGTTTTTCTCCGGGTTTACTCCGGTTTCCTCGTAAAAACTTGGTGTCGTAATTACAAAGATTTACGATCTGAAAAAGGCTGGAACTTATCTGCAAAATTGTTGTTCTGATTCTGGAAAATCAGTGGTTCTTTGATAGAGTTTATTCTTCAACAAATATAACATGTCTAGTTTATAAGAGGAGTGACATCATGAGTAATTGACTTGGCCCAAGTCTTTTCAATATGATTCACTTCTCTTATGAACTGAGTTGTACTCCGCGACCCATTGAATCCTAAATTTCAAGATGGTATCGGAGCTTCAGGGTGGGTTTCGAGCTGGTTTGTACCGGTTTACATAAAAAATACTCGAGTAGAAAAGCGCATCGAACCTAGGCGACAAAAATAGATCGACCTATTATTCGAGCACTATCGAGCATATTGAAGCAAGTCTGAACAGGACCAAGGTCAATTCGACTTGAGGGGGAGTGTTGAAATATATCTCACATTGGATGTGGAAATAGAAAATGTCTAATTTATAAGAGGAATGATATTATAGGTAATTGACTTGACCCAAGTCTTTTCAATGTAATTCACTTCTCTTATGAACTGGGCTGCACTCCCCGACCCATTGAATCCTAAATTTCAAGAGTGAGGTGGGTTGAGAGAAAGGATATGAAAGCCAAGATGAGCGGAGATGCTGATGAGATAGCAACGCCGAGAGCATTGAAAGAGATGACGATGAATAGATTGATGGAAGGGTTGGTGCGTGTGATGAATTCTACTGATATAGTTAGGTTAAATGTGTTGAAAGGTTTGCTAGACATTTTGAAACCGAAGCAGGCGGTTGTTTTTTTGGCTTATTAGTCATGAATTATGATAACAATACATGCATGTGGGAAAATCGTAGGTTAGGATTTCATAGTAATCCTTTTGTATTCTCCATCTATAATACAATGTTTTTGTTTCTATGTAAAAAACATATTATAATATCAATAAAGTTGAAATGAAAAAAATTCTGATTTGTACTTTCAAAGCATACATTATCATCAAAATATATATTCCCTTAGTTTGCTCTTGACATCTTCAACACAATATATACCACCTAAACTTAAGATATGTTTGTATGCATTTTAAAATTAGAATGTAGTTTAAATATTTTTTTCATAATGTAATTATAAATCAAGAATGAATTAGGTGTTCTGTAATTGATAAATTGAATTGTATAACAATAATGATGTTCTGTATAAAATTTTATTTATTCAAGTTATATTCATTGGCGCTAGAATTTACATAACGAAAGAAATTATGTATGGTAATGATTGCACGTTAAAGATACCCGAGAATAGACAACTTACAAATATGTCGAACGACATTGTAAATGTGAGATTGTTGAAGGTGAAAGAAAATATGATTTTTGGAGGATATATTTGCAATTTAAAACGAGAATGCATTCTAATTTCCAGATCCAACCTCCTCCCTCATTCTGTATTCAAAGAACAATTTGAAAATACATTATGTTTACAATGAGAATGCATTTTAAATGTTGTAATGTTATGTAAAAACTAAAATAATGCAATCTAACATCAATATGCATTTTGAGAATACACAATGAGTATAACTTTACTAACCTTTCTACCAATATTTAATCTTCACAACAAAATGGAAAACTTATCTTTTTCTTTTCCCTATCCACATGACACGAAACCAAAGCTCCTATTTAGACTTTAGAGTCCCTAGAGCTCGGGGTATTGCGTAAAATATGTTGAATTTGAAACTAGGGACACATGTTGTAGTCATTCACGTTTGGGAAACTTTTGCATATCGTGTTGACTTGCGATCCAAAATGTGATTAATAATTTTTCGAAAAAAAATGGATCATTCTCGTTTGCCAAAATCGAGTGATTTTTGCTAAACACGATTGGTTATTTTAAATTTATTTAATAATTTTTTTATGTGATTTTTTGTTTAAATCATATTTCTATCTTAAACTCAGGATTCATCGTATTATATATTAGTAAATAAGTATATGAATATAATTTCGTAGTAAACATATTTATATTATAAAACGCATTATTGTTTATTGACATAACTCGACTATCTAAATGAATAATAGCATACAAAAAACGGTTAATTGAATTAAATGTTGTTGTATATTCTAATGCATATTATGATAATTGTAAGCTAAATTGAAAAAGTACTTCTAGTTCATGTCATTAATAGGATTATGTCTAATATCTTGGTTTTGTAATAACAGTAGCTCTCTCATAGAATATGTATAATTTTCAAGTAATATAAAAGATATGATTTATCATAATTTTTTATACTATATAACTACAAAACAAATTTGTATACAGTGGTTCACCCTAGTGGGCCAATGACCGATGAACTAATCACTAATGGGTCTAGACATTGGTCGATTGAATAAACTAGATTTAATGAGAAAATTACTCTCATGTTACTATTGACATAAAGTAAATTTGAATATTTTTTATTAGTATATTAATTCTCAAATTTTTCAATTTTATTTTTAATACTTAAATATTGAAAATTAAGACACTTTTGAAGTACTTTGACACCAATTCCAATGTTTAAAAATGATAATATTGCTACTCAAACATTATACATCAAATCTGAAATACAAATCTTAATGTTATCCACAAAAAGTTATTTTGTAAAGTGTTTGAAATTGAATTTATAATAAATATTTAAATTTGATTACCATATATGTATTCAAATTACAATCTCTAGTTAGAATTACGACAAAAAAACGTGAACGAACGAAATTAAGGAGAGCATTCACACATTTAAAAGATTTGATCAAATTAATATGATGTCATTTATCACACTTATAAACATAATCAATCTAATTTCTCTAACCAATATGAAACAAATTCAACATGTCTCCTATGTCCAAACATAAAGATTTGAACTTTCGAATTTTAATGAACCAAACCAACTCTGATTCTTGAAATTATAGAGTATTGCTGAAATTACAATAGGAAAACGTAAATGAACGAGATTAAGGGGAAAATATCATACATTTAAAATATTTGATCAAATCATTATGTGACAACATTAATCATTCTTATAAATCTGATCAATATTACTATTCTAAACAATTTGAGATAAATGCATGCATATTTCAAGAATTGAGAGTTATAAATGAGATTGAATTTGTAATAAGTATATATATTTTTAAAATTTTATCTTTATGTGCATTTCAACGTTTGATAATTAAAAACTTTATATCTTGTAAACAGACTTCTATATGTTTGGGATTAAAATACTAATTAATATTTTGGAGATAAAAAAATTGAGAACTAATTATATTAGGAAAATCTAGGTATATTGGTCTAAATGTAATTTTTCAAAATATTCAATCAATCTTTGATCCTTAGATATATATCTTACCGAAATTATATTATATATTCGTATAAAAAAATTACAATAAAATTAGAAATTATAATTTCATTGAAACATTATAATTTTAATTTTGAAATAGTATTATGACTTTCATATCTGGGATCAAATAGGAATACCAACATCTTGGCATTGCGTTGCGTCCACATTTTGAATAATAATTTTAGTTTCTTCTTTTGGGGGGCTTGTGAATTTGACCTATACGCGTATAACCCACATTTATTCTTTTCTTCAATTAAAGTAATGCGCAATTGTGATTATGATGATAATCACGCAATTATTATGATAATACATTATGACAATTTAAGTCTTCTATATACTAGAAATGGCGTAATAATGGGCGACTTGTTTTATGTATGATATAACTAACCATTAATTTATTTATAAATTAAAAGAAACTATACTTTTATTTTAATTTCATAATATAATTTATTATTGGAATTATAAATATACTTAGTGCAAGTTCTGATTGCATTGTCAGAATGCGTTGTCATTTTTAAAATGTATTTTGGATTCGTTTACAGAACACCCCACCGTTTTTATTCTCATTCTGACAATCAATTTTCAAAACGCGTTATGAGTTTCATTCTTCAACGCAAAATGACATGAATCTCTCATTTTTAATTCATGGAATGCATTTTAAAAAATCTCTGACCAAACTACCTCTATGACTGAATCCCTTATTTCTACGAGTATTCACTATTCGGTAAAAACTGAATACCAAACCGCTTACCGATTTTTTTTACCGAACTGATATTGATTTATAAAATCGGTTCTGTATTCGGTTTTAAAATTTCGGTTATTTCGGTTTCGGTTCAGTAAAAAAATTGGTATTCAGTAAATTACCGAATACCGATTTTATAATTAAATATATTATTATGATTAATTTTATGTTTAATTTGATTAAAATTTGGAAAATTCGGTATTTCGGTAAATACCGAAACTGAACCGAAACAATTTGATATTTACCGAACCGAACCGACAAAATTCGGTAGCTAATTTTTTGACTTATTCGGTATTCGGTAATTGAAATTCTATTCGGTTTGATATTACCTAATGAACACCTCTACTTATTTCTAATTAAATAAATCTTGTTTTCTATAATTATAAGGGCAAAATAGTACTTTAGTATTCAGAATGCATTCTCATAACCATTTTTTATATAACATCATTATTATTTCATTATTCATTATTTATCATGTAGAACACTTAAACATATTCACATTCTATAAATATATTCTGACAATTCATTCTGAAAACACATTTACATTCTTATAATACACACATAACACACCCTTAGTAAAAATTAACCAATATAATTTTCTAAAGAAACTATTATATTAGTTTTTTGAAGGAACAACCATGTAAAATAACCATTATACCATATATATCAATGGACATGGATATATATGATATCTTTAAACAATTAATATCCCCTTACCCCTCCCTTCTCAATCTAATTCATATTGTGTTACTATTACACTTAATTTTTATAAAAAAATGTTAATCATATTTACAATTCTCTAACGATTCTCGAATCGTGTACATACCAGGCAAAATTGAAAAGTTAAAACACAAAAATCAATTATTTTCATTTGAGAATCAATTATTATGTTATAAATTTGTTACATTGTATCATTCTTGTTAACTTGTAACTGTTTTTGTACTTTATATTGAATGTACTATAACATTTTAATATATAATTCTTATCATGTATTATGGTTCTTATTTTATGAATAATTAAAATATGATTTATCATATATGGTGGTTATGTTAACTTATAAATCAATTGTAAATTATATAAGCATAATAATTATTATAATAATAAATTTTATGAATGCTTAACGGACATGATTCTCTAAACAATTGTGCATATAGTTTTGTGTTTAACCATTGTGATGTATTGTGACTATTAGTTAACCATTGAGATAGTAGTTAAATTCATAGTGATTTTGACTAAATAACTTAGGTTATGAATTAGAAAAATTGATTAAATAAAATGTATTATGAACAATATTGACAATTTAAAAATTTACAAAATTCCACTAAAATGATATTTTATTCGAGAATAAAGATAAGCAGGCTTCTTGATTTTTGTAAAATTGCATTTGACTATTTAATGTCCATATCTTTATCATCAATACAAATGAACGAAAATTCCCCAGAAGCTGTAAATGGGAGCCGTGCGAGATTTCATCAAATGCTTCGTGTCATGCATTCTTCCATGTGGTGCACTCGATGTCACCAGAATAGTGCATGTAAACGGCCGCGTGGAAGTGATTGACGGCGGCGTTACGGCGGCCGAGATAATGAAACTCCATCCCAAACACCTTCTCAAAACTCTATCCACGCCGTCACCGGAACATGGGGATTCCCATGGAATCATTGTTGTTTCGCCGGAGTCAGTTTTGAAAAGAGGCAGGATTTACTTTCTAATTCCAGTTCCGTCTGAAACGAGAAAACCCCAGCTGAGACCGGTGGTGATGAAGAAGGATCGAAGAGTATGTAGTAGTGGCGGCGCGATGGATTTGGTGATCGGCGATGGTTACTTGTCGGAGAAAAGTAAAGGTGAGACTCCCGTGAATAGGCGACGGCGACACGGTGTAGGCGAGTGGAGACCCCACCTCCAACGAATCAGTGAGTTTGACGCGGATTTTAGTGATGGCCCATAGAATTGACCAAATTTGTATTGAGTGTACCTTTGGTCTAGATTGATTTGATTCGTCAATTGTAATTTGTAATATTACCCATTGTTTTTATACATTACTACTTTATTTAAATTTAAACCATGCTTAAATTTGATTTTATATTTCATTATTTTGACAATTTTGGTTCATAAAGTTTTATAATAGTAGAAATTGTGATTCCAAAATATGAAAATCGCAAACAAGTCTAAATATTTTATAAGTTTTGGTAAAACAAGTTTATAATATTTAGTATGCATACCATAATTGATCACCAAAGTTTTCAATATAGGAATTAAGATACTCGCAAAAATCAAATTGTGGGGGCCTCCTTTGTTATTTTAAGGATCTAATTTGTCAAATATTGCAAATTTAGAAAATTAAATTTGCAAAAACCTTAAATTTTGGATGGACGAAATATACTAATACAAATTATGAGAATCAAATTCACCAAAACTATTAAAATTTTGGGAAGAATGGGCAATTTTCTCATTTTAATATTATAGTTTAGCACTTTATCTCTATATAATTGGATAAACATAGTTTTTTTGATATTGAACCCAAAAATAAGGATAACATGCAATTTCGGTCCTCATAGTTCCATGGTTTCGTCAAATTTGGTATGCAAAATTTTATGATTGTCGCATGATCCCCAAAGTATTATGATGACAAGATTAATACACATATTTTGTAAGTTATAACAACATCAATTTTCACGGTCTTTAATTTTATTATTTGAGATCTTTGTAAAAAATAAAATTTCGATGATCAATTATGTCATTTTGAAGATTCGATTTGCCAAATGTTGCAAATTTGAGGGATAAATTTGTTAAAACCTTAAATTTAGATATTAAATATATTATTACAAATTATGATTATCAAATTTTCCAAAATTATGAAGATTAATATAATAAATTATAACTAATCAATCTTATCAGTATCCGTGTTGTACCAGCCATAGTAGAAATTGAATATTATCAGTATGCAAATTTGTGTTAATACGTTAGGAGTTAGAGTAGGAAGTATATCATATATTTACAAATCTGATAAAATAAATTATTATTATATATATCACTTTTAATATATGATATAAATCACACTGTCAAATGATTAAACTAAATTATATTTTGCATTGCGTGATATAAGGATTATGTATTTATTTAATGAGACCAACTTAGTTTGTGTAATACGTGTTATCAGAGTAAATTTTTTATTTAATGAGCATGTTCTATGGTTTTGTATTTATCCAGATGATTTGAAGTGATATGATATACATTAATATATAATAATTATTTTTAATAAGTGAAATATGTTATAAATAAAACGATTCGAAAAATGTGGAATAAGATAGATACTAATCTATGATCATAAACATAATACTCATACCTTCAATATTCTTGTGTGTTTTCATAAGACACAAATCAATCCTATTTATAGGCAATATATATGAATATTTGTGGAAGACAAATATTCATATAGATAATGAGATATTAATTCAATGACTAATTCAACTAGTATCATTAAATATATCTACCTTATTAATTAAATGTAAAAGTTAGGTGTATAAGATATTTTGTATATTGTAATTTAGATTGTCTTTTCCGGATTTAGTGGGATATGTTTCTTTACTTTGATAAACATCCACCTATATATTCATAACACTCCCCATTGGATGTTTATTAATATCTGCTCTCATGGAACATCATCGTCCTTCTTCCATAGTTGATTTGGAGAATTTTCTGATGAAGATGTTTTTATTGTTATTTCTTGTATTAGTCTTACATTATATTATTGTTGTTTATCTTTTACAAAATATGTAACAGAAATGTATTTATTTTGTATTATTATTGTGATTATAAATAAATGTACATCTCCCCCTCTTAATAATATCACTGAATATCTTTGAGTCTTCGGACTCCAATGTTGTAGATCAACTTTTCAAAAGTTGAAGTTGGGAGAGATTTAGTAAACAAATCTGCCAGATTGTTTTGTGATCGTATTTGTTGGATATTTATTTCTCCATTCTTTTGAAGCTCATGTGTGAAGAAAAATTTTGGTGAAATATGTTTTGTTCTATCTCCTTTAATATATCCCTCTTTCATTTGCAAGATACACGCAACATTGTCCTCATATAATATCGTTGGGTTCATTTTTTCAGAAAATAAACCACAACTTAATTGGATATGTTTAATNATCATATATTTACAAATCTGATAAAATAAATTATTATTATATATATCACTTTTAATATATGATATAAATCACACTGTCAAATGATTAAACTAAATTATATTTTGCATTGCGTGATATAAGGATTATGTATTTATTTAATGAGACCAACTTAGTTTGTGTAATACGTGTTATCAGAGTAAATTTTTTATTTAATGAGCATGTTCTATGGTTTTGTATTTATCCAGATGATTTGAAGTGATATGATATACATTAATATATAATAATTATTTTTAATAAGTGAAATATACAATTTTAGAAATAACAATTTTCCAATATTAAGGAAACTAAAATAACAATTTATTTGATGATGTAATGTGTTGACACCGTTGATTGGTGATTTGATTATGAGGCTATCGGTTTCCGTGTTTCATGGTTGTTGCTCCCTCACCCACGGTTATGTTGATTGATAATTCATTTTGTATTATAAATATTATACTCTTGTTTGGAAGGACGGTGCATTGCCAAGTACGGTGAACGTACTGTAATTGTATTCTATTTTAATCAAACATCATTAATAACTGTTTTCGTGTGACCGCATAAAAGAATGGTGAGTTCACATTTGGTTTAACCCAACAACCACAAAAACGTACTTACTTAATGTCAATTTTATATTTGGTAAATTATATTTTAAATTTTTTTTAATTAATTTTGATGAATAACATTTTATATTCTATTAATTACATGTTCAAACTAAAAATATATATATAACAATTTAAAAATATAGTTTTGACATAACGAATTTATCATAAAATAATATGAAATATAATTTTTAAGTAGTATATAATTATTTAAAAATAATGGCAAATAAGTCATTTTATGACATCACGATAACTGCACTGCTGTTTCAAAAACAATTTTTTTTAAATCACGATCAGTTCATCCCACTTCACACGAGAGTTATCTCACCTCATTGCTATTTATCAAACGTTGTTCCAAATGTGTAATATATGTGATCTTATTTTTAAAAAATAAATTTGTTAAAAACACCAAAATTCGTTATTTAGTTTAATAATTGGGAAAAGAAACTACCTTAATACATTTAAATATTTATTTTTGAAAAACATATAATATCGTAATAAGAGAATGATGAACGTGCGAAGATGAGCCACGTATGAGAGTCGGCCCTAGGGACATCCCAACCAGATCCACTATTCTGATTGTTGTAAAGGTCCATTTCTTAAAAATGAAAATAAGTTTGATTATAATAAATGAATTAAATATATATGTATATGAGTACGAACAAAGAAGCTTTATCTAAAATTTGACTCTTTTAAAAACTGATGCATCGTACCAAGTTGAATCCTTAAGTTTATTCTAGACTATTTAGAATATAGGATAAATTGAAGTGAATCAATTGATTGGTAATTGTAGGTGTATAAACGAACGGAATTAGTTCGCAAATCTCTCAGCCAATCAAAACTCGAGTTTGAGCTCGATTATTTTAAACCGAGTTCGAGCTGATTTTGCTGACTTTGAAGTCCTAAGGGAGCGAACCTCTAACCTAATGATAAAAGATAAAGAATGATTGAATTTCATTAATGGAAAAACTTCTTGTCTCAGCTATAATACATAACAATTATTTATACAACCGAATCAATAATCATCTAATAATTACTTTGTATAAACCAATTCTAGAATTAAGGAAAGTGTATAATCAATCATCAAGATTATATTAAAATCTTGATCTTCTTCCCATATATTGATCTTCTTTCCAACATCCCCGTCAAGTCGGAGCAGGGAGATCATTGAGTCGTGACTTTCGCATCAACACTTTGAAGCGTTATTTGCCTAAAGTCTTAGTTATCATGTCAATAATTTTAGTTTCATCCTCGTGTCAAGTGAACTCGTGCGACTAATATCTCATTACGAACAAAATGACAAATAATCTCAATATGTTTGGTTTTCATAGAGAATTGGATTAGTTGCAATATGGATAGCTGACTTATTATCACATGAAAGTGTCATAATCAGCATTTCTACTCCTAAGTTGAATAGTAATTTTCGTAACCACTTAAATTCTCAAAAAATGGCTCACATAACTCAATATTCGGCCTCATCAGACTAAAGAGGTAGAGTGTCTTGTTTCCTGGTCTTCCGAGAAATGGGTGAGGATCTAAGAAATATGAAGTATCCAATCAGAGATTTCCTCGTTTTTGGACATCCTACACAATCTGAGTCGCAAAAACCATATACTTTGAGATCATTGTTCTAGGGGTGTTCTTGATATTTCTTACAACCCGTTGAGCAGCTTTCCAATGATCTTGTTTTTGCTCTTGCATGAATTGAGAGAGAACTTGTACCACGTAACTTAGTTATTGTCTAGTGAACAACATATCAAACGTCCAACAATTCGGTGGTATTTTTCTGGATCTTCAATTGTCGGCTCATTTGCTTCTCATATAGCTTGTGAGTTTGATGTAAAACAATTGATTCCGACTTGCTTCCCAAAATATTCGGTCTCACTAACAATGTTGAGAGAATATTTTCTTTGATAGAGATAGAAACCATCTAGTTCACGAACAACCTCGATTCCTAGGAAGTACTTTAGTTTTCCAAGATCTTTCATGTGAAAATTTGTAATCAATTGTCATTTAAAAGTTTCCACTACTTCTTTAGTATTTCCCACAATAATGAAGCTATCAACGTAAACTAGAATTTACAAAAAAAATTGTTGGAAGCATATGTGAACAAAAAGTAATGCGATGATGATTGATGAAAGCTAAATTCCTTTAATGCCTCAGTTAATTTTTAAAACAACACCTCGATGCTTGTTTGTGTCCATAGAGATATTTTTGCAACTCACATAGATTATTCAAACCAGATGGTGGCAACATTACATCTCTTCGCGCAAATCTCCATGTAAAAATGCGTTGCTAACATTCATTTGATAAACTTCCCAGTTTATTGATGCCGCCATACTCAATAAAGTTCTTATAGTGACCATTTTGGTTACGGGTGCAAATGTTTCTTGATAATCTATCCCTACAATTTGAGTATTCCCGAAAACTACTAGTCGTGCCTAATGTAGCTCGATGTTACCATCAACATTATACTTGAATTTGTAAATTCATTTGTGCCCTAAAGGTTTTTTACCAGGTGGAAGACGTTCAAGTCTCGAAGTTTTATTATTTTCCAAAGTTTTAATTTCAGTATCCATAGCAAGACACAATTTTTCATGTTTGCACCTCATTGAATTTTTTGTGTTCTCTTTCCCTTGATGTTATTATTCCAACAAACCGACAATGTGAAACTAAGAAAGATTTAATATGAACATCAATATAATTTTGTATTGGATAGATATACTTACCCGATTTTCCTTCTTGAGGAAGTTCACCTAGTTCAATGGAATGTATGCTTGTAGAATTGCAAATATAATATTTTAGGAGAGTGCACTTCACCATGGGATGGTCTGTTTTGCGATGCAACTCGCAGTAGATCCCCTTTTCAATTTTTGTTGCCATAACAACCTTCTCAACAACATCCTCTACTTCCCGGGGTTGCCTTGAGTTTGGGGTCACGAATATGCTCCAATCCCCAAGCAGGATTGCTGCTAGGAGTATTTGACGACCCAAAGCCTATAGTCTCATCCATCTAGATATAGAAGCTTGCCCAAGGTGGGTGGAAGCTCTTCAACAAAATGGCCGATAGACCACACAGACCAAGTGCTGAAGGATATCAATCTTATCCCTTAACTCAAGTAATATAGTCAGTTAAATTACTTCACAAAAGATCGGAAACTCATTTTTGTAGGGATGTACCGAAGTTGTACAATTCTTGGTGGTTTTCGGGTGGTCCAACATTTGGAGCAAACTGCTCGGAGAACGCTAAAATGAATCCACCGTAAGATTGGATGGATCGGGTCGGGTCGGGAGGTTCTTGAACCACGTTTGAGCATCTCCATGTAATCCAACCACGAAAATGAGGCATTTGAGAGCTTCAGAGGTCCAAACGGTAGCCATGCGCAACTCGAAATCTGAAATATTGTCAATCGGGTCACCGTCCTCTTGAAATTTGGAAATCCTTCTAAACTGCAGAAGGAATGATCATGGACTGCAGACCAGATCTCTTCAGAAAATAGAGTCTCAAATCTCTAAATACGACGAAGATGTCGCTATAACGTTGTGCTGAGGCATGCACAGTGTGCACATTGTTCCACCAGTCATCATCCCTACTTCTAGGGATCGGAGCTTCCATGGGAAAAGCCGAGGTTTCTCCCGAGATCGGGCTCAAAGGCACTTTCTGTTCTCAAGATATCCAGCTCTCGTGTTAGCTCCTGGATACGACGCTCCCTTCGGTCCTGATCAGTATAAGGGATCGGGGTAGGCTGTTTTACGCCTTAGAATATCCTCTTCATATGAACTTCGGGGTTCAATCTCACTTAAATAGTCCTTGTCAATATTCCCCAATTCTCGTGGTCGTTGCCTTGTTTCTATCGAAGCTGGGGAAACAATAGTGGGTTGTCCCGCTTTCTAGGACGCACTCAAGGTCATCTCAGTCACAACTTTCTTTATTAGTGCTTTCATATCCCCTTTTGAGAAAGTAGGAGGAAGAGGCTCCTCACCATTGTCCCAATGTTAGGATTCGTCGCCATGTCTCTCGTGATCCTTGCTTTCGTAGAGACCTCAAATGGGTTAATCTACAAGTCGATCCCTACGGACAGCACCCAACTATTGTGGTCCCTTTTTAAGAGGTACTAACAGGGCCGAATTATGATCACAATCAATAGATAAGATACAATTTTTGATTTGTTGTTGTGAGACAACTTTGGAGTAATTGAAGAAGTAAAGAAAACACATCGATTTTAAAGTGGAAATCCTCGAAAGAAAGGGGAAAACCACCGTGTCAAGAGGGGATCATCTTGACCAATTTACTAAACAATCAACATGCAATACAACAGTGAAAGGGGCTGCGTAAATGAAGAACATTAATAAAAATGACAAGAAAAAATGAATAACAACCGCATAAATAATCCAAATTTCGATGATCCAAGCCTATGCCCCAGGTCCGAGAGATCTCCTTCAAGTCTTCATTTCCTCCTCTTTAAATAGATGAGAAATAACAATTATCTCCATATCCTCCGACAATTATTTTCCTCCATTTTTAACTGACATTCACGTGGCAAGACAGATCCAGTGTGGAATGGACCGGTCTCAGGGACCGATACGACAGTTAGCGAATTCATCAACCTAATTTCCATATGGGCAGGAAATGGTTGTGTCCGATTCAATTGGGATTTGGCGTCCATTTAGTCCGATTGGGCCTTCTTCTCGACTTTGAGCTGGTTTGTCTGCATGGACAATTGTCTTTTTATTCTTAGTTATTGTTGGTCAGATTGACAAAAAGAAAAATATTTCTAGTTTTTAGAGTATCCATGTATACTAAAGATTTCATATATTTAACTAAAATATATAATTATATATATAGGGTCATGTGGTTCTTATCAATGGAAAAACTTCTTGTCTCCGCTATAATCCATTGTCATTATTTATACAACCCAATCAATAATCATCAAATAATTACTTTCTATAAACCAATTCTAGAATTAAATGTATATTTAATCAACAAGATTATATGGAAATCTTGAGCTTCTTTCCAACACCTAAAAATTTCTAATGAACCAAGCGAGTCGGTTCGTGAGCAAATAATATTATAATATTTATATACATTAATAATAAAATATATTATATTCGAGTTTTAATTTATATTATTTATATTGNGACAGTGCCTATTGGCTTCAAATCCGCGATAATTTGCATACAAAGGGCTATTTTCGCGATAATATTTCGAGTGAATAGTGATTTCTGCACTTTTGCGTAGGTTTCCAATATCGAGCTCATTTTTTGTCCCAGATCGAGACTACATTACTTACTTTTGTCAGAAAGAAGATATATTTTGTAATTGTGACATTATTATCATAGTGAAACATCCAGGTAGAGCTTCGCTCTCCCGAGGACGTAAGCCCACACATTGTGGGCCCAACCTCGTAATTTCTCGTGTCTTAAAAAAAAAAAAAAAAAAAAATATTGACTGATCAAAAACACCACAAATATTTAAACACAAGATCAGCAGGTGAGATATGATAGGGACGGGGAAGGAGGTCGTCGGTTGTCCGGTGATAGAGTCCGGTCCTTCGGAGAACACTCTAAATTATGCAGTCGTACTTTAATGTTTCGAACTATGTTTTAAATTGCTTTCGAATATTTCCGTTTTAATTGTCATGTTTTAACAAAACAACTAGGCCCAAATTACGGTCGTTACATTTCAAGTGTGGCTAGGAAGGACATTTTGCCAAGGACTGCCCAAAGAGAAGGAGGATCGAAACCGAGGTAATCGAAAACAGAGTGAGGGAAAGAATTACTAGAAATGCTCGAGTGTTTGCTGTGAACAAGGAACAGGCCTCGGAGGCTGAGGACGTCGTCGCAGGTACACTACTTATTATCGGCATTACAGCTTTCGTATTATTTGACTGTGGGGCGACACACTCATTTGTGTCGGAGAAGTTAGCAAAACGGTTTGGGATAACGGGAAGTAACGCTAAAATAAAAGTAAAAACACTGGGATCCGAAGCCATGGAGGCAAATAGAATCTACAAAGGGTGCACGGTAGAAGTGGACACAGTGCGAACAGAGGCAGATTTGATTGAGCTAAGGGATATGGGATTCGATGCCATACTAGGAATGGATTGGTTATCTAAGTACGATACGCAAGTAAGATGTCAAAATGAGTGGGGAAGGATGTAATAGCCGAGAAAAAGGTATGTCGGGATGATAGTAGGAAATATAGTGATAAAGTCTAGAGGGGAAATAATGAGGAATACGGGAACGAAAGAACGTAAAAGGAAACGAAAAGTTTTAAATGAAAAGCATGACATAAAGGAGGGGGAAAAATGAAAAAGAAGGAGGGGTCAAAATGTGAATTAGGGAAGTAAAAACATCTATATGTAGGGGTTAGAAAGCCCAAAAACCAAGTCATTTATCACTAAACCGCAAAAACGTACGGAAAAACGCCAAAACATC